>CAHIKZ030000804.1:367500-370000 GCA_903632075.3 Acanthosepion pharaonis
CGAAATGCTATGTAACTTTAAAAACAAATATTGATGTTACCGAAAAAAATGTGTCAGAAACATGCCAGAAAGAATGGATCATTTTTAATGCAAAGATATGGAGATCTTCACAACAATCTTCACAACAATCTTCACAACAATCTTCACAACAATCTTCACAACAGGTTGTCAGTGAATGGCATTTTGTTTTTTTTTTATTTTGGTCAAAATTTTTTACCAACTTTTTCTAAATCTAAAAACAACGTATTTACATTTTAGTATCCCATGTATACATGCATGTATACATACACAAACACGTGCGCACAAATATATACAAACACACACAAACATATATATATATATATATATATATATATATACGTAAGCGGGAAATTAAAGTATATATTTAAAACATAAAACACACAAAAGACAATATGTTCTCATCGACAATAAAAAAAAAAAACTTTGACCATTTTATGGGACATTAGATTCTGCTAGGAAGAGAAGAAAACCCCTAATGTCAAATGGAAAATTTTAAAACGGACAAGGATATATAAATTCTTATACGAAGATGTTTTCTGTGTTTACAGGAGAAAAGACAGATTGTATGATATTTTATTAATAGGAAGGATTTATTATATCAAAGGTACGAATTAACAGTCAATTCTTAAACACATTATAAACTTTGAACTTTCAATCGTGCTAGACATGGAAATTTGACAATTGCTTCTTCTTACACGTTACAATAAACTTGTTGAACCATATAAAGTTTGCCTTTGGCCAGTTAGATCAATTTCGATGTAGTATAGTTTGTACATTATTCTCCTTCCATTATTCGTAATATTCAGTCAAGAGGTAAATGCGTTTGGCTGGCATTTTGAAATTTTCAATTGGTTGGTTTTATTAACACACTATATGCGACCCTTTAGTTAACAGACTATTATATCCGACTTGTAAATTTTATTTATTTTGTTAAATGTATATGATCCATATGCTTAAAGATTTTGTTTATTCAGTTTATTTAAATATATTATTTGATCTTTAAAATTATGTAATTTTGTTTACTATTTTGTTTACATTTCAATCCGAATTTTCTTTCTAGAATTGTCAATGAAGAGTTCTGCGTGAAGGGTCATAAAACAATTAAGGTTTGTCCAGCGAGTAGTTATCGGCATTTAATCTTTTAATGTTTTAGTGACCTCTATGTGCTCTTGGATCTGTTTCTATTTTGGCGTGTTCCTGTCAGCATGCGCGTATATATGTGTGCGTATATTTCCTTACTAAAATTCGGATTGCCAACACACAAACAGAATGTCTCATATCGAGAATATTCCACATTGAACATGAAGAAAAATTAATTATTTTTAATAATATGTAAAAATCTCCACTTTCACCTGAAGACGGTTGCGAGACCAGACCAGAAACACGTGTCGTGAAATTATGTAAAACAGTATAATTTTTTTCTCAATAAATCCACATTACAACAAAAACGTTTGCGGCACCCCTCTTCTTCTTTTTAATATACATACTTTTTCTCGTTGGAACCACTACAACATATTTCTTTTTTATATATATATATATATATATATATATATATATATATATATATATATATATATATATATATGGGCACCATTTACGAGGCAGAGAAAGAAAGAGAAAGAAAAGAAGGCAGAAAGAAATGCGAGACGGATCATAGGTGATAAAACAGCCACACACATGGCCTAAGAGACAATGAAAATATTGATAAGTAACAAGTGAAAAAGTGTGTCATTAGAATGACAGGGAATTTCTGAGTAAAAAAAAAAAAAGAAAAGGAAAAGAAAGATGTGTTTTGATAACGGCTATGTTATCTAGGTACGTAAACGAATGGCTAGACCACTGGCCCAGGAAAAATTCAAGTGAAAATGCTATTTCGATAAGTAACGAGAAACAGGCCACTAAAAAGGACTTTGGACATATATGAAAAATTAAATCCCACACAAGCAGAGCGCTGACCGAATACCTTTCAACAAAACAACTTTGCCCTGCGATAAAAAAATTATGTTATCAGACACATGTACCGAAGGAAAATAAATGGGAAGCAGAAAGGTTTTTCTTTCTTCCTTGGAGACGACAGACTGACTGAAAGTTTTGGTGATAATTCTTTTCTGAGGCCATGTCGGAAAAACCAACAATCTTGATGAATTAGCGATAAACTACCTGACAAACGCCACGTGTTGAACAAAGAGTTGTCATATTATCCGTTCGTGGCTAGAGAAATGATAACGGCGATTTGAAGGGAAGAAAAAGGAAAGAGAAGTGATAATTAATTTTTTTTTTAGTTAAGCAAGGTATTTTTTTTTTCCGAAACAAAGCCGCGGATTGTTCACGCCCGACTAAGACATCATTGGTCAAGTGGTGATCACGTGACGCACGAAGGAGGAGGAAAGATACCCACCAAGACCTCATTGGCCGAGAGTGATCAAGTGACGCACGAAGAAGGCTGTCGACGCCCCCATCCAGAGTGTAAGTATGAGAA
>CAHIKZ030000804.1:375000-400000 GCA_903632075.3 Acanthosepion pharaonis
TCATAGTCAAATTGGCAGTGTTTACTGAGACATTACCATGCTGTAAGTGTGCGCAACGTCGGGTAGCGGGATTTTATATCTTTATTTAGTTGCTGCACATTTTGACCAAGCGGGACAGGGTCCAAGTTAAAAACACTTCAAAATTTCACCAAACCTGCATCATAATATTCCATTAAAACCGCCCTTGTTTAATAAGAATTTCTGAATGCTCTCCGGAACGACACCTCACATTTATGATAAATAAATCCATTTTTCATTCCCACTAAAGAGTTGAAGTTGCAAACAGCCATCATGAGGATTTTTCAGCAGTTGTTTTCAAATGTTCATATGACGTTGACCCTGATCACTGGTCAACTCATGAGAAATCCACGGCAGTGTCTGTACTCAAGGATATGCCGACTGATATTACTATGAGAAGAAGAAATTATTCCAGAAATTTACATGCTTAACTTGTGTTCATATATTTCAAGCGAGGACTCATCTTCCACAATAGATGGTTTATCCTCTTGCTTGGGGAGGACATACTTGGAAACGTCTTGGACATTTATTCGTTGAGAGTTCCTCAGTTTTTCACATCATGGATTTATTTTGCCATTGTGCTTGCACTCAGTACTTTTTTCCATAGGCAGCTGTAAAACAAAAAAGTGCTAATTATATTTTATATATGAGAATAAAAAGTAAATTATTCAGCTGTAATTGCACGAGTTGTGTTAAACTAATTATATGACATATACACACAAGTTGCCAAATAAATTTAGTCCAAATGCGAAAAATTGTTTGACTAAACCTGGTATTTCTTTTGTAACATTTGTTTAAGAAGTTTACACGCTTTTCCAGAGATATTATTCCCTTGAATATTGTTTTATATCCCGATATGAATAGGCTTTAATTAGTAATTATTAATTGGACTAATAACTGCAAAGTCTGGTACAATCATATTAATTGTGTCCGTTTGAACCACGTTTAGCTATGTGAATGTGAAGGCGCTATATCTTGGAATAAATGACACTTACGATGAAATATTTAGCACTATTAAGCAAAAAGACCATTCATTAAAAGTTTCGGAGAAATATAAAACTGTACACCTGAGATATGTTACTAAAACCTTCTTCGGCTTATAACTTCCAAAATCTCGTTGGTTAATATCCATCGATTAAACCTTCAATACTGTTCTTACAATATATATATATATATATATATATATATATATATATATATATATATAAAATTTGTAAGGACAGTTCGATTTGTCAGATATCAGCGTGCGGCACCTTTGAAATTGCCTGAAAACCATCCCACAGCTTGAACCAAGCCATGTGAGTTAAAATGGGTAGATGAATCTCTAGATTGCTGTGCTCGAACGAAGGCATCTTTTCCGAGGGCTTGAGCGTGTTGGTTTTTTTTCAAATTTTTATTACGATAGATAACATGTTCCCTCCCTGAAGATCTGCGCATAATAGTTGCAGTATAAACAACAGGTCGGCTCTGTGGGTGTTGGGGAAACACAAATGTGCCTGATCGAGCGTATGAAATAGTGATTTTTTCTATATATATATATATATATATATATATATATATATATATATATATATATATATATATATATATAAAATGAATATTATCATTGCCTTAATTGTCATATATGCCCAATTTTCACGTACGTCTGGGTGATGTTTTTTCTGAACGTGAATTCCTGATAATTAAATATCTGAAAACAGAAAATGTAAGCCCATTTAATCTTCTCTACCTGTATATTATATATCATTGATAAAACACTGGTGCAGTTTACAATTTGAAATTAAAATACAGATGATCGCATTAAGCTACTGATATAACTGTTTGGTACGGTAACGGTGCATTTCTAAGTGTAGCTTAGGTTTCGCTAAAATGTTGAGACACGCAGCAAGCTCAAACTCTTCCCATACTTAATCCTTCTCGAATTCACTCTCGCGTGCTCATGTGTGACGTCATGAACTGCGGTGGGATTTTCGCTTCCAGCCTCTAATATGCACAGGATTATCGTTGCTTGGAAATCATCGATGTAAACAATAACAGACTATCATCACTGTCTTGTCCGTATATTGCTTAATATATTGTACAGTAATTGACATCTTTGATAATGGCTTATATAAGCCGAAAGCTCAGATTGGATTAAAAAATATGGATCAATATTGTGATTTTCTTTCTTCGTTTGATGATAATGTTATTAAGCTTGTCTGACGTAATGAAACGAATTTACATAAAATAAATAGACACCCCTTTTCTATATTATGTAATGAAACATGGATGAATATATATATATATATATATATATATATATATATATATATATATATATATATATATATAGTGGCAAACCATTCTGGTGGTTATTGTGGCGGGATTGGCTTGTTTTTTTATTTATTTATGTATTTATTTATTTGACTTAATTTATTTTACTCGATTTTATTTATTTTCATTTTTTTTTATGTATTATATTTTCGGTTTTCGAAGCAAATTACTTTACATTTTTACTACGTTAATAAATAACGTAGTAAAAAATGTAGGGGGATTTCTTTTTCGCTTATTAAATAGTTTGTTTATTCGTCCATAATTTGTATTGATTGCTCTAGTCTATTCTGTCATTTGAAGGGGGCAATATATATATATATATATATATATATATATATATATATATATATATATATTAAAATAGCTTATGATTAAACGGAATAAAGCCAATGCAAAAGCAACTTTTGTCTTTTACCCTTTTTCTTTTTTGTTTTACTTTTTTCCTATTCTCCTGTACGCCAATTTAAAACTCGTCCTTTTTATGTATCTGAATTTGCTTTGTTTTATTTTATTTGTTTTACATTTTCTCGTGGCGTCTGTCAGCTTTATTGAACGCCTTCTATTACTCATAGGAAACCAAAAAAATATTCTGGAACATTGTGGCTTGTTCAATTCATTGTTTTAGTAAATAGCAGTACGTCACGTGTGTCCCTAGAGAATTAACAAGAACCGTCCAATTTCCTTAAGAATGCATGTTGTCACGGATTGTTCACACTAGAGATTGGGATAAGCTTTGAAACCTACAATAAGTATTTAACAATCTTACGATTGATTTTTTTCAATTTTTCAAGCTTTCATTTGTACTAATTAAAAAATAAATCTCTGTAATGATCCGCATTTTGTGCAGTCGCCCATACTACTCAAAGTAATCCAATAAACACATTTAGATATGACATAAGTTCCATATCAAGATTTCTTCTCACAAATGAATCCCAATCATTAGACTAGACAAAGTTAATACTCAAGAGTAATTTCCCATATTTTCAGCCATGGATCTACGTGAAAATTTGAGATAGATTCTAAGAGCACAACGTTCTATTAATATTCTGTTTTCCAATTCTTTTTAAATACTCTACTCCAACTTGTAATATATTCTTTTTGATCTAACCACATATTTACTGGCTTTTACCGGCTTAAGGTTTTACATATCGTTTTTCGTAATATATTTAAATGCTTTCGGTTTCATCAGACACACACACACTCATATATATATATATATATATATATATATATATATATATATATATATATATATATTATACGCGGCATATTCAGCAGCATGTTTTCATTAAATCATGTTTCGTTGAATAATTTGGACATGATCTGTTTACTACTCATCTACGCCTAAAAATTAAAGAAAAAAACTGAACAATTTATACAGAGGTTTTATCGCTTTCCCTAAGTAAAGTGATAACTTTATTAATATTTCTAATCCCTCACTGATTAAACATCAAATAGAATTGCTTAACCTGGGAGACAGCTGCCAAATATACCGTAAGTGTAATCGTCTGATTAAAAAAATACAACAACAAAAAAAAAAAAAAACGAAGTTGAGACGTTTTATCAAAGCACTGAAGAACTCCAGGATGAAGAACTAATTACAATCACACCAGAACTCTGCGACTTACTCACGGTTGAGGTAGCTAAGAATAGACACGACAGAGAGAAAATCTTCTTAAAAATCTTCAGAAACCACTGCAAATTGCGTATTCAGCTAGACCTAAGAGTCAAAGAAGACAAAACAAACATTTTCGTTGTATTATAGAAATTGGACTACAACGCAAAATTCGCGCAAATACTCAACAACCAAACAAATTTAAAAAAAAAATCAACAGAAATCCATTCAACCAACTAAAATTAGAAATCAGCAAACTAATTAATTTTAATAATGCTGAATAGAACTGTTTAAATCTTCCTAAATTCATTGATGATTATAGGGCCGGTTAATTATATAGCACGTTAAAAAACACAAACAAAACTAACCTCTCCGCAATAACTTATCACACCATATCTCCCTATGAAATAAAGTATACAATGAACTCTCGAGGCAATACAAATCCTAAAAAAAAGAAAAAAAAACTAACAAAGAATTTATAGTCTTACTCGATGACGAAATCTTATTCACTAATGTCCCTGTTTGTGAAACTATGAAGATTATAATAAGAAACCTATATAATGATAATGATATCATTACATCTAAAAAGAGATTTAAAATAATGGAAGCGTTAATAATAAAATAAAAAAAAACAACTCTTAATAATATTAACTACGAACACGGCCACAATGTGCTGACTGTTTTCGGAAAATAAAACATCCCTATAACTGTAAATACATACACACAGCCAAAACATCCAGTTAAAAAAAGTAAAACTATACTCATCCTTGACATTGGCTATAAGTATAAACGAGAACAATCGGAATTGCGGAACATTTGCACAGTTTTCTCCACACTCTCTGTCCCGAAAAGATAACACTTTTCGAACATAAGAAAAAAAAATAAGTAGCTTAACCGAAGTACTTTGTTAGCCTTCTTTAATGAAATATGCATAAAAGAGCGATTGCTGCCTAAATACACAATATATATATTGAAAATATAAAAATTTATAAATGTATTATATTTATTTAATTAATTATATTTAGAGCTATAAAATACACAAAAGCAACAAGCAAGGAAGGCCCGTCATTTCGTCATTCAATTGCCACACAAGCAAAATTTTCAAATACGTAAACCATTACATGCAACCCCTAGCTAAGGAAGTAAATTCCTACATCAGAGACACAACTAAACAAAATTGATCACATACAAACAGTGCCAGAAAATGCTATTCTAATATTTATGGATGTAAGATCACTCTATTCAAACATTAAACACATCGAAGATCTAACCTCCCTTCAGCAAGCACTTACTAAAAGTAGAAAACAAGACTCCCCTCCCCGACAAAAGTTATCATAAAGCTCATGGAGCATATACTTACATTGAATACTTTCAACTTCAATGGAACACACTAACTGCAAGTAAGAGACTGTGCTATAGGCACCATTGCAGCTCAAATAATCTTCTACAATATTCATGGTAAAATTTTAGGAGACCCATGTCTATCCCCTCATCTGTAGCGGCTGTGTATTCTATGCAAGATATATCGATGATATATGCTTTGTATACACGGGCAGTGATGGCAAACTTATCCAATTCCTCATGACCCTAAACACACTGCACGACTCAATTAAGTTTGACTATGAAAAATAGACAAGGTTGGTAACATTTTTAGACACACTCATTTTCATAGAAGAAAACAAGACACTACAAACGACACTACACACTAAAATCACCGACACCCACAACTATCTACACCCTAAACACCTCAAAGATAACATTCCCTATTCACAAGCCCTTAGACTCAGAAGGATATGTTCCAACAATGAAGAATTAAATAAACACATTCATATCTAGAGCATCAAT
This sequence comes from Acanthosepion pharaonis, assembly GCA_903632075.3. Classification (NCBI taxonomy): domain Eukaryota; kingdom Metazoa; phylum Mollusca; class Cephalopoda; order Sepiida; family Sepiidae; genus Acanthosepion; species Acanthosepion pharaonis. Next base: position 380,792 of record CAHIKZ030000804.1, read on the forward strand.
TCATAACACGTGGCTGTAAACAACACCTAATCAGGAAACAAATAAATAAAGCAATTTCCACACCTAGAGAAGACACCCTAATGTACAAGATTAAAAATAAACCCAGCTGCATCCCTCTAGTAACCACTTTCAGTCCCACTCGTCCTCCACTATACTAAATAATAAAAAGTCGTTGGGAAATAAGACTTCTCAAACCAAACCTAAAAATTGTTTGAGGAACCTGGCCTTCTAGCATATTGTCGATATCGACCTAAAAGAAATCATAGGTATTAACCACATTTCAGGGGACAAGCTAATCCATACTAAACCAACAGCAAAAACATCAGGATTTCCCCAACTATGTAACAACAAAGAAGCATATGATGCAACCTCATTAGACAGATGAATTCATTCATTAGCCCAGTCACTACATGTTCTTTCAAAATCTACCAAGACTAACTCTAGAAGTCATGACACGATTTACCTCCTAGAATGCACACTATTCCAGAAACAACATGTAGGAAAATCTGAATGGCCTTTCACTACAGAATTATTAATTATCGCAATCGAATTATGTCGACTCCCCATGAAAGATTATTACCTGTCGAAAAAAAATTTCCTAGAAAAACACGATTTTAAGACCCATGCCAAATACACATAATTGAGAGAATAAAAAATTTCAGAGCAGATAACATCAGAAAGATTTTAGAGTTCCATGAAAGTAAGTGGATATAAAGTTTAAAAACGCACTATCCAGACAGGCTTAATCACAAATTTAACAATATGTATAGTATTGATATATAACCTCACAAATCAGGACCTACTCACATTTCTCACACGCGCAAGACAGACATGCTTACGGAGGTGTTGAGGCCCCACACTTATACACACACCCATACGAATTTACACACATCATACTCACTCATTCCGTAAGAATCAAATAACACACACACACTTAACATGAAACTTCTCCTTTCCAGGAACCAACAAAACTGTCAAAATGACCAAGGGAATTCAAAGCAGCATGAACCCATCCAGCTCTTATCTGAAATAACAAAAAAAAGACTGTTTGACCAACACAAGGACTGGCCAAATTTCATGTCAAAACAAAAAAATGAAAACTACAGGCAAAAGTTGAATTTGTCCATGAAGACATTCATTTCTGTATTTCACTGCTACCAGGAGTAGATTTTTTTTTCTCATGAGATTGCCATGTTGGCCTAAACTAGTCGAGGAATCTAAAAAAAAAATTTAATATACAACCTAGTGTGTCAGAAGTTTTTAATTTTTTTAATACTTTTTATTGTTCAATATATATATATATATATATATATATATATATATATATATATATATATATATTGAGATATGTTCCGTAGAATAATTTGGACATATTCTGTGTACTTATTCTTGATAGGATCCTTTCGTATTCACGGATAAGATTTTTGTGATATTATTGAACGACATGAGGAAAGCACATATCATATTTTATTTCAAGTACTTTTGACAATGTCATCATCATCATTGTTAATTACATAATAAATATTGTAGTGTCCATTGCTGTGAATGACAAAAATCGTTGTGCTCATCTGAAAATTAAATGTAATATATGTGGATTGAGGAATGATGTCATGGCATGGCTGCGGGCACAGTTTAAGGGGAAGTAACTTGGTATGTTGTTGAGAGATTTTACGAAAAGAGTAGTAGAGAATTAATGAAAGAACTATTAGTACCAACCTTGGCATTTCAAACGATCTATTGTACACATTTTAAAACGTTTGTGTAGTATTCATAATTAATTAACGTTTGCTTTCAATCTTACTTATTTTAAAACGCAGGTTGTGTGTGTGTGTGTGTGTGTGTGTGTGTGTGTCTGTAACGTTTATATGTTGGATCGAATTTCCTACATTTTTTAGCCGATTTCAACAAAACTTCACAGGACTACATATAATTACCTTGTGGTGGTTCTAACGGGACCGAAAATGGGAAAAATACAGTTGTTTTTTAATAAAATCCATTTGAAAAGACGATTAAGACACATCGTGAGAATGAAAGGGGGAGAACTCACCCACGAAAATGTAAACAAAAGAGCATAGCATGATGAAAAAGACGCCGAACTTGACGAAAACAAAATTTTATCGTCTAATGTTCATATTAATATTAAAGAGGAAAGATCAAAGTATTTTTGGGGTATTTTTTTACATTTTTTAATCGTTCCTAGCACGTCTGATATTTTCGTTAAATATATTGTTTTTTTTTTGATAAAAAAAAGGACAGAATCATTTTAAATTTTCAATCATTTTTTTCGATTTGATAAAAAAGATTAAAATCTTACTTTGATATTCTTTTAAAAGTGAATTATCATTTTTTCAAAACTGATTTTAATAAAATAAAAACAGATATTATACTGTTTATTTAAAATATTTTGAACCAAGCTTAACTTAGCTTCTGCGCCGAAAAAATGTAATTTGAAAATAAAACAAAGCAGGTCATAACCTTTCGCGTCGCTTGACGATTGACGAAAGGCACATTCATGACGTTTAGATAACTTAACGGGAGGTGAATTCTTTCTACGGATGGAAGGAAGTGAAATTATTTAAGTGAACAAATTATTTACCTTGTTACTTTTAAGGAAAACTTTCAGCGCTCTAATTTTTTATTTTTTATTTTTTTATACTTAGCTTTCATTTTTACGTTTACGATGCTTTATGGAAAATATAAAGAAATTAAAAAAAATAAGACTGTTAATAGTGAGATTAAATTTCATAAGAAAAAGGTATCTAATTAATTTAGGTACCTTTCTTATGAAATTTTATCAGAAGTGTGTTATAAAATACTATAATTTTATGTACATTTATTACATTTTACTGTGTTATTTGTGTTTCCATTCATTTTATTATTAATTTTGATATTTCATTTATGGAAAAATGTCATAACTGAGATTAATATAAAAAATAAGATCATATAAATTAAAGTTTAGCAATGGTTAAATTTCATAAGATGATACTGTTACTTGTAGGTACCCTTCTCAGTTGAAATTGGAAACTCAAATTAACTTCTCCATACGTGTTTCGCAAAAGTAAAGGGCTTAACAGCGAAGAACAATGCTGAACTCAAATAATGCAACTAAATTGTATTCTGGTTGGTCTTCCGTACTTGATAATTACTGTCCGACTATAAACACAAAAATTACATTTCTTAATTACCATGGCTAATCTGATTGGTCCAAATTATACAATTTTCAAAGCGCTAGGCAATGACAATCTCACACGGACATTTTGAAAGGTTGATGTTGCTTTTTAACTAATGTTAAAATATTTATAAAATTCAATTTAAATTTTTTAAATTTTTAAAATTAAAGAAATAAGAAAAATTTATTAAAATTCAATTTTCATTGAAAATATTTTTTGCTTTCAGAAAATATTGTCCATATTCATAAAACAAATTAAAACAAATAAAAGCATTTGAAACTAAATAATATATTTGTTTTATTGAGTTTTGTATGTTACAATTCACAGCTGATTTTCAGGTACGTTGGCCAAAAACAAAAAACAAAAAAACATGATTTGCATTCTTCAAAGCCTTGTGCTTTTAACTATTGTAATCACTAAAACCGATGGTCTGAATTTCTAGAGTTTTTCATAAAAATTAGTTATGGGGGTGTTAATAAATATAAAAAAGATATTTCTGCCATGACTTTAATAAAAAAAAATATTTATAATAATTTCGATCATCTGTGAATAGTTTCTGAAAGTTTCATTAACATTTGACAATTATTTTTATTTTGCAAGATTTTCCAAATTAATGTGTAAATACAAAAATGCGTGTAAAAATTATCTATGTTATTTACTACCCCTTGTTGCGACAAAGAGAAACAAGGTTTTTAAATCAAAATTTAGAATATTCTAAAAGATGGAAAAATTTTTTAAATAATTAAAAAAAAATTAGTCTTCCTCTTCATAAAAAATAAGCATTTTGACGATAAAATTTTTTTTTTCATAAACTTTGGCGTCTTTTTCATCAGACTATGCTCTATGTTTTTAGCGATTCCGTGGAGTGACTTAGGTTAAAAGACCCAGGTTGTGTGTGTGTGTGTGTGTGTGTGTGTGTGTGTGTGTGTGTGTGTGTGTGTGTGTGTGTGTGTGTGTGTTCCTTTATATATGGGATCGATTTTTAAATTTTTCAGTCGATAAAACAAACATCCACTTTTTTTTTCGGCAGGTAGTATTTTATTGTTTTGCACACATTTTTTTTTTATTTTAATTCAGAATGTTTTAAAAATTCAATTTACAAGACAATTGTTTATAATAAAATTCTATTCACCAATCGATAGACTCATAACGATTGTAAACAATGTTTTTGTTTGAATTTGGGTTTGACCAATTCGTAAAAAAAAAAAAAACTAATTAAGACATGCATGTCCGTCAACCTTAAACAATAATCTTTGTCAATTTAATTTTTCAGTCTTTATGATGGTCGATACTTGATCTATCTCTTACTGTTACATCCCCGGGCAACACCGGGCTCTACTGCTAGTTTTTAATATAAATACCTTGAAGAATTTTTAATTTGTAATTATAATTTTCTTGAAAAATTATCGATGTATCTTCCTCAAGGATTTTCCTGAATTGCGAATGTGGAAAGGTATGTTGCTTAGAGATGCTAGGTGTATTATTTAAATGAAAACTTAGCCGCCGTCAGAGCGTTATTGCTGTGTGTCCAACATAAATATTATTTTTACCGTTGGAGATACAATCTCCCAGATCACATTTAAATTTGTAAACAATATTCGTTTTCTGCAGCACGTTACTGGGCGGGGAAGAGTCATTACGGATGATTTTAATAGCTGTAGTGGATTTAGTGTAGTATATGATTAATTTTATGGTCTTACTAGGATCTCTAGTGGATGTAATAGTTTTTATTAATGTTTTAGGATATTTAAGTCTTGCAGATAGTTAGCATTCATTTGATTATGATATAAAAGGATATGTTTGACGTTAGTTGAAAAAGTATTCTATTCTATTTGTTTACTATACAGATCCCTGATGGAGCATCTTCTTTGTTTATCAACAATATAGTTAGGGAACATATTATTGATGAGTGTTCATTTTATATTTTTTAGTTTGCTGTAGAATATTTCTTTTGTGGTTGAATAATTTTTTGCACGGTTTAATTTTTTTTTTTTATAATTGCTATTTTATAGTAATTTGGACATTGACTCAAATAGTTAATCTCACAGGAATTTTTGCTCTCAGGGTTTTTTTTTTATATGGGGAGATAGTGAACGTAATGTTATTAGCGTTTATCAGTATATCAAGGAAGGAAAATTTCTTGATATTATTATTTTCGTATGTAAACATAAGGACAGAGTTGTTCTGAAATTGTTTTTGGAATTTATGCATTTCTTCTATATTCTTGACAAATAAAAGTATATTGTCAACGTATCTTATGTGGATGGAAGGTTTTAAAAATTGTTAAATTATTGTTTTCAAGATTAAACATAGAAAAATTACTAAAAGTCGGAACTATAACTGAAACTATGGGGATAGCATCACCCTTCTCATTCTCTCTATCCCTATATATATATATATATATATATATATATATATATATATATATATATATATATATATATGTGTGTGTGTGTGTGTGTGTGTTATTTTTTGTAATCATAGAAAGGAACTTCGGTAGTTCAAGTTAGCATCAGTTTCCATAATATAATAAGTTTAATATTAAGTGGAGGTGGATTAATTAAATGGATTATCATAGTGATATTTATGATTGTATTTCATACTAGTATGTTTCGGATGTAGTCTGGTGTGTGCGTGTGTGTGCGTGTGCGCTCGTCGGATAGGTGTAACATAGGTCGTGTGTATAGGCATGTAGTAGTGAAACCGATATAATTTTCTTAATTAATTTAATTTTATATCCGGATAAAATGGGGTAGTTTATTTCTTTATAATATTGAAACAGTTGCTTCACGCATTGCGTCCAGAAAAGAAAATGTTTTTTAATACAAGTAAAATCAAATTACTTAATTATAGTAAGTCGTCTGTCGTCTTTAATGAAAACACAGAGACCCCCATATATATATATATAGATATATATATATATATATATATATATATATATATATATATATATATATATATATATATATATATATATATATATATATGAAAATGACAATGGGTAATTTGCAACTTGCATATATTTATCTAGCATACAATACTCTATATTGAAAGCTGAAAATAATGACGTGTCTTAAAAATATAAATAAAGTTATTTCATATAAACTGTAAAATCTTCGTTTGTTATCATCCATCATATAGTGAAAAACTTTTCCCTGAGAGGAAACATACGTAGATGCAAAAAGAATTAGTTTCTTTGACATATCTTATTTAACCATTTTCTCCCGTAAAAGAGAACTTTGGTGACAAGCATAATAACCTCGCCATCTCAAAATCCCTGACATAAAAATCGTCCGCGGAAGAACTTTGTAGTGTAAAAGCTACTTTAGCAAATGTTAAGAGACGTATAAATTCTGTTGTAGCTAGATGAAATGCTATTGTGACATGCGTACTGGAATGTGATGTATATTGTTAAGGGTACTCGTCTTTCGCTCCTCTTTTTATACAATTTTGAGGTGTAATTTTGAAGTTAAGCACGTTTCAACTGATTAACTGACGACATTACAAGCATCGCTGGAATTATATCTCACATTCCCCACTCATGGAATTGTAAAATTATAATGTAGCAATCGAATAGGCTTAAATTATAGATATCCAGAGATATCGAAGCAAATAATTAACTTACCGGTTGTCGCTATTTGGAAAATGTATAAAATACAGCATTTCAAAAATGTACACATCATATATAATACTGTTCACACTGTCGATGTATTATGATATTTCCTCTTGCAGGCAAAATATTTGAACGTTTGCACTAGTAGGTAAGTTTAATCTAGAGAAATTCATTGAAGTCCAGTCACCTTTAAAATACACGGGGTACGATTCAGTCAAGTGAGAATGTTTTAGCTTTTCACAAACGAGAACAGGTGAAAAAATGACCTGAAATATCCGAGCTGGAGTTGCCGAGTTTTCGCCTTTCAGGCATGTTTCATCTTTTTGAAACATCTTCGCTACCGGGTAGGCGATAAATCTCTTTCCAGTCTATAATCCATTCCGAATAAAGGAATTCTCACATACCCGTGGCTATTCTCTCCATGGCAGACGAGCTACATTCCTTAATTTCATCAGCTCTGAACATAGAGGCTTAGACTCACTATGGCACTTAGATTGGGGCAAATCTTCCCCATTCCATTCGTATTCCATTAGGAAAAAATAAGTTACATTCGGATAGCTTCTTCAAAATAACCACTAATTTGAGGAACTGGCTACTAATAGAATGATTTCCCGATGACTACAATGTAAAATGTCTCATGTTACCCGTTGTGTTTCCTCCTTATGGCCATCATAAACTGACATTCTACCCTCCTCCTCTTAGTCTCATACAATAACCTCATCAGTACCCTTTTAACTCCTATTAGGTGAACAATTATTTAAAAAAAAAATAGGTCAATGTTACAACAATTATGTAGGAGCTATATGTTATATATGAAAGAAAAAGTAGTGTGAAGATTATGAAGATAAAGAGGATAAATAATAAAAAATGACCGGGACGTGAAGTGGTTAAACTTGAAGTGATCAGGAAGTATCTATGCAAAAGTCTTTGACTCAAAGTAGTACTCCTTGTGAAAAAGCCATTTGAGTGGAACTCTCTTAGATTTGGGTAAAAGAAAAATATAAACGAGTTGTGTTTTCATATATGTGCCATGAAATATCTGACTATAAATATCTTCAGTGTTTAACAATATAGATGTCATCACTGTCATAAAAAAAAAATTCCACACACTTGCCAAAAATGTTTATCTGCGATATTTCAAACTAAAAGTAATATATGTTTCAGTTGAGATTAATTAAATTTTTACTCGGCTGTTTTTTCTCATATAGCATATAAGCAAATTATATCTTATTTTTAAAATACTTTTTAATAAATAGAATTATGCTTTGTTGACCGATTTATATATATGAACGATTTTAAAGGTTTTTTCTAATAATTTGAATTTAAATTCAATTTGGAATACAACAAATTACTTTGCTTATTGGAAATATAAAATTTAATCTATCAGCTTGGAAATAAAATAATATCAAAGCTTCAACATCATTTTTCTAATTAGATGATTGCATATTTGGAACATGTCAGTAAAACTCAGGGTGATTATACAAGTCATTGATCGGCTTACATAGAAGGGATGTGATATTTTCTCTCATTTCCCTAAATAAAATAGGGTGGCTGTGTAACTTGATCTGAATGACTTTTGGCGACTAAATTTGTTGTTCCGTAGTTTGAATGAGTCGGCTCTGTCGCTATTTTATTCTTCACGATTTTCTTCAGGTTAATACACCAAACACACACTGTCTCTGTCTCTAACGTAAAATTAAATAGGAGTCTACACGTAAGCCGTCACATCATTAGGAAAAAAAGTTGTGTGTTCTCTTATACATCACAGTGCATATTGGTAAGGAAGCAATAGTGTAAAACTAATAAACTCAAAATACTTCTCCTGCAGCCGTTTCAAAAATACATTTCGCGTTTATGGCTTTTCAGAGATATGTGTTCCTGTGAACCGAGTGAAGATAATACAAGGCCTCCCTATGTATATTTGGCAACCTCACATAATCGTTGCTTAGACAAAACTATTTTCTTTACACCTTAAAATGTGTCCGTTTGCTTGCGAATTTCACAAGATAACATATTATTATGGAAATTGTCGTCACTGAAAAGTTTCGACGTGATTAAACATTCTTTTAGTGATTTATTTCTTAAACTGCATATTGTTATTTCTATATTTAATGGAATTTCAAGATATACAAAAATAATATCAGCATTGCTTCATTATCTCCCGTTCCCCGCCAGTTAATGGCTAAATGCTAAGTTAATAATCATTTCCAGACTGAAAATAATTTTACTAAAATATAAAAATAAAAAACAAATAACAATTTAATTTCCGATGCTACCAAGTAAATAATTGATTATTTAAACAGACCAGAAATGACAAATTTGAAAATTAATACGATAATAATGTTTCTAATTTGTCTCTTTAAACTGAAAATTACATCGATTATAATGAAACGCTAATTTGTAAAGTGTATAAGATATCTTTTTGGTAGATAATAATAAATTATTCGTATTTAATTGACATCAGAATTTTAGTTAATTTTCATAGTCTCCATTCAATAAAACTACTAAAAATATGATTTATATATTAAATGAATCTTTCCGCTATCCATACACACAAGCTCATCAGGTAGGTTGACCGTTGGCTCGCGCTATCTCTATTTCCTCCTGCATGACCTGTGAGAGTTCAGTTTTACAAGTCCTTCTTCCTCATTATGGCGATTTTCTTCGCGTAGTTTAAAGCACAATGCTCATTACACCACGTCGAATTAGTCTCCTCTAACCAAATTAAGCATTCAAGTAATTTAAATATCTATTTGTTTTTTGTTACATTTTTTTTTTAGGATTTCCTCATAACTTATTCTCTTCATCCATGGAATTCTCACTATCCTTCTCTAAGCACACATTTCTGGTGTCTCCAATGTCCTCTTTATCTCTGCCGAAATTGTCCAGAATTCAGACGCACAAGTGGATTGATATCATATATCAATTCCCCACTCTTTTTTTTTATTCTAAAAAAAGTTACTTGTAAGTTGTTTATCATTTAGAATGTACTTTAGGCTAATTGAATGCCCGTTCGTATTTCGATGTCACATTTTCCATTTTCTGTTATAAAACTTCCTACATAACCTCTTGTCCTGATTTCAGTGAGTTATATATGAATAGAAAAAATTAGAACAAAGGAAAATGCATGTTTTCTTGCATGATCATCTTTTATATGGTTCATGCCTTCAGGCTTTAAAACAGGTTGTTTTCAACTAGAGGACAGAATACATGAAAAATGAATACCTATATGAAATATATGCAATTTTAAATAATTTTTCTTGTTAAAAAATATGTTTCAGTTGATGTTCGCTAAGCAGACAATATTCTGTAAGTAAAATTGTTTCCATTCAGACAATTTCAGCCAGTTGTTATTAGCACGTTTGGGTAGGATGAGATTTCGGTTTTCTATCGATCGTTTGATTCATATTAAAGAGTCTCCCTCTTGAGATGATAATTTGTCGGTCAGGATTAGGCGAATAAAATGAATAAACATAAAATGAAAATAACCCTCGCCTGCAGAGAGTGTGTATTTATTAGCTTTTTTCGTAAACTTGTCTATGAGGTATGTACTTGAAGATAGACAAAGCTATAACGGATTTATTAGACGGTACTTCTTTTTAACAAGATTCAATTGATAAGAAATAGGAAACGGATAATCTTACGATATGCCAATCATTTATTCAAGAAAGCAGTAACGGCGATGACTTCAGATATTAAAAGCAAATAAGCGCTGCGATATTTCGGAATTTTTAACTTCATGTTTGTAGTGAAATATACAGGATTAATTAAAATAATAAACAGTTCAATGTAGAGATAACGTATGTACAAACAATATATATATATATATATATATATATATATATATATATATATATATATATATATACATTTCATTGAAAAATATAGATATATTATGTCTATTTATTTTTATTATAATCCTTTCTAGTTTTCTAATCAGTTTCTTGCAATTTAAGATGAAATTCATCAAATAAGGCGCCGTAGTTTTTCTATCCAAGTACATTTTCGAACTCAGAAAATGCAAATTATATATTTCTTATTTCAATTTCAATTTTTATTATATGTATTCTAATGATGATAAAATATGTGGGCGCTTTATATTATATGCACTTCAAAACACTTTTCACGTGACAAATTGTATTTTTTATTATATATATTATAGGGTGGTGTGGTGTAATTTGAGTCACTGAGGTAATTTGGGACAGTTTTGTTTCTAGTTAATTTTTTTAATAAATCACTTGTTGGCGGCTTTTAACCTTGTGATAAAACTGCAACAATTGCATCATCCTGTTTGTTCTTGGCTGTCAAAGCGGAAGGACCTATTTTGTCTCACTTGCTTGTAAATCAAACTTTCTATTGAAAATCAAGAATTGTCAGAAATCAGGTTCAGATACCAATTTTGCATAGAGAAATTAGCAAAGTATCCAAAAGTATACCAACCAGTTGAGTGGTATTGGTTGAAATGAAACAAAAAATCGGTAAATTTAGTCTAGTGGGATAATTTAGGTCACATTGCTATCTAAGAAATGGTGTGAACTAGTGCAAATTTAGCCTCAAATAAATCATATCCATTGAATGAAATTTAGTGATTTGAGATTAATTTTGGATTGTTAAATCAGAAAATGTTGCCCAGTTGATGATACAGGGCCCTTTTTTATTTTAGAATGTCTCGGCCATACAAATGCAATACTGAATGGTATATCCCGGATGGGCTACAATCCGCATTTAGCAAGGTCCAGAATGATTGTGTAAGTATGCATAGTGCTGCAAAGATTTTCGAATTAGCAGAGAAACATTAGACACTGGGTCACCAAGAAACTAGTTAAAGCTGAAGCTGGTAGAATGTGGGTGTTGACGGACCAAGAGGAGGAGCTCGTAGTCGTTGCTCTGGAAATGTACTCTTCTCTAGATTGGCCTTGTGGGACTGAAGAAACAAAATTTTATCTAGACAATGTAGGAAAAAAAACAGTGTTCAAGGAAAATTCTATTGGCAAGGAATGGGTGATTTAATTTAGACAACGCTGCGGATATTGAATTCGTTTATGTAAGCCCGAAGTCCCCACAAAAGCTCGTGCGGAATATCTCAACAAAGAAACTCTTGATAAATTTTTCGAGATGTTCTACGAAGTTCTATCGAAACGAAGTTGCCAAGGAGAAACCCAAACATGTGCATGCAAATGATGGAGAAGTACTAACAACTTCAACTGCCTTGCGAAGTGAAGCAAAGCAGAAAGCAAAAAGTCTCGCAAGGCTTTGGGGAGATTGGAAATTGAAGGTTAATATGAAGAGTGAAAAGCCAATGAAAACAGTGAAAGTGGGGATAACAAAGCTTGTGTTTTGTTTGGGACATTGTGGAGAACCTATATGCGGAAGGGGACTACTTTGTGATATATAAGACAAATATGTGCCTAGAAACACGTGTTTGTAGGCTGAGTTTTACTGCAGTAAATGTTCTGCCTAGCTGTCATTGAAATGCTTCCATAGGTATTTAGAGCTTGTTTGTGTTATTACTTTTGAAAGTAACCAGTTCTATTCATGAATTTCCGCATCTCAGTTTGTTATTGAAAGGTTTCTTACCTGGCCCAAATTACTTGATGTAATATTCCGAAATTATGAGAAAAGTAGTTATTATGGAATGGTTCACAATTAAGGGAGGAAGTTATTTTGTACACTTTAACATGCCTGAAATACCCCATTTGCAAATATCAATAAGATTTTCAATCCTTGTTCCAACCCGTTCGAATGTAATTATGACTCAAATTGAAAAACAGACCCAAAATGATTGTGTCATTTTGGGCCTGTTTTTCTATTTGAGTCATAATTACATTCGAACGGGGGCGGGGGGACAAGGATTGAAAATCTTATTGATATTTGCAAATGGGATATTTCAGGCATGTCAAAGTGTACACCCCACCCTATTATGTTGGATTTTTTTATTTTATTATATCTTTATACATATTTATTTAAAATGTAATTATTATTATATTTATTTAAGAAATGAATTTATTTTAAATAACAGAAGGTCTCGAATTAACTGCTTTCTGTCAATTAAAAAAAATATGGTCTTGTTCATTGGCTGGCGAAAATAGAATTTCCGATTAATCAAGAGATATTTAAATAAATACAGGTGTAAAATAATATCCTATCAAGAATCAATATTTGCACACTAAAAGGGACGAAACGCATTGGCAAAGATGATTTTTCCTCTGATTATAATTCATATATTTTTACAAATGTATTTTATTGACATCTGAATCTTTACACATTCATACATACATACATATATGTATACATTTATAGACGCACAGATACAAACACTCTCACCACACACGCACACCCACATACACACACACACACACACACATATATATATATATATATATAGATAGATAGATATAGATATATAGATATAGATATATAGATATATATGTAGATATATATATATATATATATATATATATATAGATAGATAGATAGATAGATAGATAGATAGATATATAGATATATTTATTTAGATCTCTCTATATATATATATATAGAGATAGATAGATAGATAGATAGATAGATAGATAGATAGATAGATAGATAGATAGATAGAAAAAAAACAACGTGGACTAGAAGGAACCGAAACGGAATATGAGGCACTGAGACCGAACATATATTGTTTGATATTCCAAATAATTTTATCTCACATTAATAGAGGTTTTGATAAAAAAAACAAAAGAAACGGAACAAATGTCTAAGGGATTCTCGCGACAACATGTATCACTTTCGTTCTACATGTACATGCACATTTAATTCAATTTCAATAGGTCCAAATCAAAAGACGCATTACTATAGTGAAATATGCCTTCCAAAAGCTAAGCAATGTATTAAATGCAGGAAAATGCTATTAGAAACAAATAATAGGTTACTGAAATCTTATGTAATATCAATCCTCCTATGCAGTAATGGATGCTAGAAAATCTCATCACACATGTAGAAGAAACTTGAGGCATCACGATCTTGTGGTAGAGAAAGATACTGAGAATATTATGAACTTAATATGAGAGAAACCAACAAGTTTTGGAGAATATTTATGCAAAAAGGACATTTATACTTAGAATCAGAAAGAAAGTTGAAATTTCTAGATCACATTACAAGGGAAGATGATACATTAAAGGCAAGAGGCAAAGGTAAACGCTTCGAATTACTTACGTAATGAACTAATTGGTTGGCAGAAAAGGGACTTGGAGAGACAGAAAATAAAATAAAATTCTAATGTACTGGAAATTATAGAGTACGATCGTCGCCCAGGTCCTAAAGAAAGTGCAAATATTGTTAATATATATTCGGTGACTTATTTGTGCTTAGTACATGACTGGGTTACCCTTCATTTTAAGCCTGTGACGAATTTGGTAATTCGTCGTGGAGTTAGTGAGTTCGATACTCACACTGGGCCCCATGCTTGTGGCCTTGAAACATGCTAAATGCTGATTACTCCAACAATAAAATTGTCAAAGATTTCACTCTTCTTTACTGCACTGCTTGGAGTTAGATCCTATTAAAAGTGACTTCATTATATGCGTATATGATCTGTTCTTCGTACACGTCATTGTTGACAGATATGTATTATACTGCTCTTATTCTTGGATTTCGTAATTTTCCTCATATTATATGTGGATTAGTCTAGACGCAAAATAAAATTACATTAAATAATCAATCATAAATTCTTAATTTTTTTATTAGAATCCTTCTTTGTCAGCGTTCGTTTCTTATTGATGTTTGCATCTGTATTATTTATACGTTGATCAATCGAATATTCCGATATTTGCTGATCGTAATAATAGTAAAATTCTATACTACAATGTGGTCAACAAACGAAATTTTAATTACTGGCAAACTTTTCATTTACTATTTCATTCCTCTCTTATTAGATCTCAATAAATGTAAATATTAAATAGACAGAAAATATCACTTAGTTGGTAGTAGACGCTGGATTCGCAAACCAGGAAAATATTCAGGTCTTCCACGTTGAATTTTAATGGCTAAATTCATTGTACATAGACCATGTATCGCGCTATCTACATTTCCCTTTTGTTAGATTAAGCTAAATACATATCACCATTAAAGGACTTTAATTAAGAACGCTTATTCTTATTCATACGATCTCTACGACCATAGCCTAAATATTTTCGCTTAAAAAATTACAAAGCAGTAAAATCTGAACAACTCTAAGATACTTCATATAGCAAACCGCGTAAAATCACACAATTTGCTTTCCTTCAATACAACTCACTTTCAATCAGTTGAAGCTAATATAGAAGCCAGAAATCAATACGACTTCGATCACCTGATGTGTTTTTGCTGCCTGCAGCAAATATCGACAACCCCTATTATAATTGTTCTTGCACGGTCTTCATATGATCGCCGAGGACAACGATCTCACGCGATATATTAAATTGTGCAAGACATTTATCGCTCGAATATAGATTAGAAGATCGTTGAATAAGAAGAGAATTCTACTTCATACGAGAAGACTTTATATAATTTAATATGTAATGAAGACATTTATATTCGCAATACCTTGCTATCGGAGTCATAACCGAAGTGCTAGCAAGTTGTAATTTGGACATGAATTTAAATCTTAGGAATCCCGTTGAGCGAGGAAATTGGACCCCTGTCAGGTTTTTATGTCATCGGGCTTATTTAATAGACGCTGCCCTCAGATATTATGAGAATGCAGAATTCCAAAGAGGAAATGGGCTTAATGCCCTTCCTTGAATGGATTAATTAATCAAACCAGTAGTTTTAAGTTGAAAGAAAATATTTACTTACGTGTAGTTTATTGCATCAATAGTTCCCTGAGAGTGTTAACAGGTAAAAGCAGATAAGAATATGTGTTTGGACACTAAAATTTGGAATGATTTTGAAAGTAAACGTAATGAATCTATAAGATTAACACTATACAATAGTTCAATCTACTCAATAATATAGTATTTGGAAAAACATTAACTAGGCTATCTATCTATCTATCTATCTATCTATCTATCTATCTATCTATCTATCTGTCTATCTATCTATCTATTAGTCCTTCCCCATAGTCTATTTCTATCTATCTCTGTTCATATCTATTCATTAGTACTTCCGCATAGTATCTATCTATCTATCTATCTATCTATCTATGCAATATTTCTTCAAATAAACGGCATGCTACCAAACAACTCTGCATATAAATAGAATAAAAATCTGTAAACTAAACTTAACCACTATGACAAATATTAATAATATTGACTATAAAAACAATTCCACATAATAGAAGCATCAGGAATAAAAGCCAAAGAAAAAAATCAATAAAATTTTATCAAATTTATCAAGACGCATATTGTAAAAACTTCATAAATTAGAAAATAAAAACTTAATGAAAACTGGCACTAACACGTGAGAACACGATACTTTAAAAACGATGAAAACTAAAACAAAAAATGTAATCATATACAGCAATGTTTTTTTTTATTTACATTTCATCAAAAACAAAGAAAACAAACTGAAATGAAGAATAATAAATCCTCCAAATGTGCAACATAAATTTATCTTCGATATTCAATTTCCATACTTAAAAAAAGATTAGAGCAACATAATATTCTAAATTTTATTTCCCTTCAAAAAGTCTAGCCTAGATGGGGGAAGCCGTATTTTTACTTCTATTATTATATATCACCAAATTTCAAATCTGTACAATCATTTCATTTCGAATGCATACCTATGAATTTTGTTTTCAGACTCATAAAATTTCACAAGCAAGTTTCCAAGATTCCATTTATGCATATCTTATTCCTGTTCCTATTATTTCCACTTTGGTTTTATATCTCATGATGATTAATTAACACAGAAAAATCGATATGCGGTATCGTTTGGTTGCATCATTAACAACACTTCAGAAACTCTCCTAGCGCTGGACAAAACGAAGTGCAAACAAAAGTCGTATACAGGATTTGGAACCGAAAATACGAGAAGTATTGACTAAGAATAACTAGAGCAGATAATTTTATATAAATATGAAGTTAATCGCTGAGGTCAACATCGACTGGTGACAGTCTATTCCATGCTTAATCAAAATCTTCAGGCCAATTGTTTTGCCTGATGGCTCGGATAGTTATATAGATATATCAGTTAATGGGGCATTATGGATAGCAAAGTCTATTGCATTAACTTAAAGGCATAAGAGTATTCAGTAAAATAAGTTTTAATAAGTTTTAATTGATAAAATAAACCGAATTAGTTCTTTAAAAGATATTTTCTTTAACTTCGGATACAAAAATGAGAATTCATTAGTTTAAAGGGGGTGTATAGCCTTGCTTAATTGACAACGACCCTAGCGAGTGAAACAGTTAAATGCATCTCGGACCGTACGAAATTTTCTCCTGTAAATGAGACGCTGGTTCGGTTTATGCCTCAATTATTCCAATCAGTACAAGAAAATGAAACATTATTTAAATATAAAATACACAAACCGTCTACTCAAATATGGGTGTACATTAAAAATAAATATACACACAGATATATATATATATATATATATATATGTATGTATATATATATATATATATATATATATATATATATATATATATATATATATATATATATATATATATATATATATATATATATATATATATATATATATATATATATATATATAGTTAGTTAGTTTATGCAAAACTAGGTAATCCGTACGGGTAGACCCAAGGAGGATGATATCCAGAGAGCTCAATGTAAATTCAGAGCAAATAAATTTGAAATAAAAAACAGACCACTTTAAGGTTCCATGTAATAAATTATTTCACCACAGCCCTTTTAAATGGCTCTGGATCATCAGACTTCCAAAGGTTGATATGAAAAATTAATATATATATATATATATATATATATATATATATATATATATATATATATATATATATAGTTTATGCAAAACTAGGTAATCCGCATGGGTAGACCCAAGGAGGATGATATAATAACTTATTACATGGAACCTTAATGTGGTCTGTTTTTATTCAAAAATATATATATATATATATATATATATATATATATATATATATATGCAATATATTATTTTTATTATTTATATATTATATGTGCGGTACTTATTGTAAAGCGTTCAATATCAGAGATACAGCTAACATATTTAGTTGGATCTATTTGAGTTTTTGATCCTGAGTTTCACGCTTTTGCGATCGTCAGACGATGGCAAAAGCGAGAAACCCTGGGTCACAAACTCACATCAATCCAAACGTATATATGTGTGTGTGTTTGTGTTTTTGTGTGTGTGTGTGTATGCTTTGTGGATGCAGTAAGACTGAGAAACACTTGACATAGGTATTCCATAAAAACATCAGAAATAAAGAACAATACTTCTTTCAACTGCACAGAGAAATTCACTTAAAAAGGAAATCAATTAATTTGTTACTAATTAATATATAATATACATAAAAACAAAATCTACAATAAATGAAAATCATAGTAAATTGTGGCTCTATTCTTCTTGTTATATATGCTGTGTCCCTTAAATAATGGTGTGATCACGGCTCTCCGCAACATTCTCTACTTTGTATTCCTTAATAATTTTAGTCTTTTTAATATATCACCTAATCGATGTTCGGGAAACCATTTGCAAAAGTTCATTAAGCAGATTATACGATGCATTCTTAAGGGTGATTTTCTAAACGCAGATTAGATGTGGCACAAGGGAGAAAGTGTGAGGCACCCAGTGAGTATCGAACTCACTACTCAGTCGCAATTTTCCTAGGAGACAAGCTTGATTTCGTGGTGCCCCAGTTAGCTTCAGTATGGATCTGAATTTTGTATACAATCAAGTCTGCTCAGTGTTTGAACGCTAGTAATTTATCTGAATGTTGAGCATAGATTTTCAAAACAGGGGAGAAAAACATTTTTAAAATTCTGATTCATTTACTTGCTATTTTGACAAACTAAGTTAACATTAGTAACTATCTATAATAAGCAATCTCTGAAATGGATATTTACGCAATAACTTAAAATACAAACGTCGATTCAGTTTTTAGAATGGCATTTTGGCAAGATATAGTGTGAACAAAATTCGCGTAGCCACAAAAGCTTGTATAAAAATTACCCCAGTTTCTTACTATCATTACTACTACTGCTGCTGTTACTACTACTGCTACTACTATTATTATTAATAATAATTATGTAATGTGAATAATTATACTAAATACTACTTCGATGCAGATAAATTCATTAAAATTTAAACAAGACAATGTTCGCCTATCGATCGGTTCAAACAGTTGCTCGGTCATTTGAACAGGAGTAGGTGTTTACTCCTTGTTTCTTCTTTAGGGTTGGGTTTCCGATTCCTCCTAAAGTGTTTTTTATTCTATTTCTCACCCAACACCCTCATACATC
>CAHIKZ030000804.1:402500-460000 GCA_903632075.3 Acanthosepion pharaonis
ATAGTACTTACGGTTATATCCTGCTATTTCAACAAGAAAATGATAAGACGTACATATTGGCAATATATTTTTCGCTCCAATTCATATTGTCGACTTACTAAAGTTAGAGCTAATTATAAATGCTACCTTGAAAATATTTATAAGAAAAAGTCATCGTGAAGTCATGTCATAACGGTAAGAACAACGGAACATTATCAATATCTTCAATTTTAAAGAAATTCAAATCAATATAATTAAGAAATAAAATGACAAAAATAAAATCACGCAATAATATATATATATATATATATATATATATATATATATATATATGTGTGTGTGTGTGTCTTGTGTGTGCGTGTGATTGTCTAAATAGAAAGACAATGACAGCGAGCGAGTTCAGGCGAGATATGTGTATATTATTCTGTTAAAATTATATAATGACTGAGAAACTACATTGTGATCAAATATATCTACCGAAATGAAACAAATAAATATTTCCCCTTCTTCATACACTTAAAGTTCTCTAACAGCAGACACGTCTTGCTGCGTGCCAACATTATTTGTAGAAGCGTCAATACGAAACACCCTGGAAATTAAGTTTTTGATCAATGTTTTCCTGTTTTATTTAATTTAACTTTTTTATGTTGAGGAATTCTTATGTCAGTTCCACAAACAATTCTTTGGGGACGTAAATTTTCTTTTCTTATTCGACAAAAAAAAAAAATGTTTAAAAAATGTATAAAATAAACTAAGCAAGAATTTGCTTTCACTATTTTTTTCTTTCGCCTTTCCCTCAAACCAATATGAGATCACAAATAAAAAAATGCAGTCCTTGTTGTGATGATATATTTTCTATTTCTTTTTCCCATTTTCATTTCTTATTTCTTGACTTTTGTAAATTGCTGTGTCAAATTTTGCCTCGTAGGAAATCGCGAGTTCACACAATGCTTCCAAACAACTTGACTTGTCAAAGACCTATGTTGGCAGCTAAACGTTGACGAAATAAGAATAAACCAAAACCAAAATGTAAGAGAAAAAATTCAATGTTTAGCAGTATAGAATTGAACCTTATCATGGTATAATTTGGCTTGTTCCTCTCTTTGTGCTTTAGCATGTTTATTGCTGTCTGCCATTACCTCAGAAAAATAACGACTTATACCTTTTGGATTGTGTTAAAAACAATAGAAAATATATATTTTAGAAATGATGTTTACTTTTCGTGAAAAGAATAAAGTATATATAATTAGAAGAGGAATTAATGTTGAAGGATAGAAAGAAATGTAAGTGAGAAGAGATAATAACGGTCTCATGTATTTTTCATTTACTAAGTAAATCTCATCTTCTTCAGTGTGTGGCGAAATTTTGTCACATCAAACGTATATTTATGTATGTTGTAAGAAGTAATGGTACAGCGTTAAAAATTTGAATATATGAATAAATGTTTCAAATACTTAATTTCGCTATTTTCTAATTCTTATTGATGTGAATTAGGCTCGTCAAACCTAATTAACACGAAAAATAAGAATCGCGAAAATCTACTCCCAACTGAAGAAGAAATGAGAGTCTGCTCATCCCACATTCGATCAAAGATCGAATAAATCCCGAAAATGTGACAGGCACAGATTCTGCACTAAATAAGTTGCATAAATAATTGAATAGAGATAGTGAGCTAAAGTAAGATCATATATTTGTGTGTATTAAAAAAAAACAAAAGAAAAAAAACTAAGGTTCTGCTTCATAAAATTTAAATATATACCCTTTTTGCTATGTGTACCGTGATATTTGTATTTGTTCCTAGGTGTGCCGTTGCTTAATATGTTGAGAAACATTGTGATAAAGGGAAATGGAAAAAAAAAGTTCAATGTTGAATATTTTCCTTTTACATTTTTACTTATTAAAGTAATGTCCTATATTCTAACTTATTATTGTTATTGTAATATTTGCTTAAAGATGTTAATCTCTAACATCGAAGGAAACAGTAGTGGACATACCACAAATAATATATATTCTTGGAAATAGGAAGAAAAATACTTACTCAAACTTTGTAATATACCTCTCTCAGCCGGCGAAGATTCAAAACTTAGGAAAATGCTTGCGAAGGATATTAGTCCGGATAATTTTACCCTAGTTGCTGTTAATGTTAAACAATTCTGCCCAGTTTTATTCCCAATCTCGACAAAATAGCCTAAAGGAGAAATATTACCACGTTCTATGGGCGTTGTCAGCAGTAGGCCTAGTTTAAAATAATTCAGGGGAGCACTCCTACTCGTCGCATTATCGCTCGACCAGTCTCTACATTATTATCAGTACACTCTCCAAAACAACAAATATTATGGATTTCACACCTCAAGCTCACAACTGATGCTTTACCAGTCATTACGCATTTAATCACGTTTTGAATGATAAATCAACACGTATTGAATGATAATGAAACACGCATTAGATATCTACATAGATGCCTAAGACATAGCCAGATATAACATTTATTTGAGAGACTTCATGGTCAGTCATCTGAAGCTTATTGGATCAATGCTGACTTCTGCCAAGGCCAGTATTCGGTCCTACCATTTCTGCTATATAGTACTGATTTGCCTCAGAACAACCTCAAATCACTAGTGAATATATTTGCCGAATATGCTGCAGTTTATAAGAATACCAGTCGGAGAAAAGAACATAGGTGTCTGATCTCTTCTCTGCAAAATGTGGGAGGGCCTGAATTATTGAATTTAATATCTTCAAATTAAAATTGAGATATTTCAACATCACGTAGCTAACCTTGGCATTTCTCCAGTCATAATAAATGATTTTAACCTCGATGAAAGTACTTCCGTGAAATATCTATTGAGGCCCAAGCTCATACCAGAATTCAAACAGATACCATGTATACGACCTATTATCGATGACATTACGCAACAGACACCGCCAAGTTCTACACCAGGAATTATCTGATTCCTTCTTATATTCTCTACCTCAAAAATGAGTCATATCAAACTAAACATGGAGGATTGGTCTATAATTTTAGTCTCTACCGTCTTCCAATGCCTTTGTTGTTATTAGTTAAAAATGACGAGAATGATGTCGTTGGATGAGACTACTGATTTGATTGGTCAATTGCCGAGAACTTTCATCGATTTGTATCTACCATCAATTTAGATGGAAAACATTATTACCAGGATTCAATTTCTGATTTTGTTCGTAATACACAAATCAACGCCTGA
The DNA here is from genome assembly GCA_903632075.3 of Acanthosepion pharaonis. Taxonomy (NCBI): domain Eukaryota; kingdom Metazoa; phylum Mollusca; class Cephalopoda; order Sepiida; family Sepiidae; genus Acanthosepion; species Acanthosepion pharaonis. Next base: position 405,701 of record CAHIKZ030000804.1, read on the forward strand.
TCACAACCAAATACAGCTATATATACTTACAATGCAGACTAATTTTGGAGTGGGAAACAGTAGCACAAATGGTTTTCATCTGGTTATTTATCGTTTCATAGTATAGTAAACAATCCATTTCTCATCGATAGAGAGCCTTCATTCAAACATGAGATATTCTGTTGTGTTTCATCAGAAAATCGCTAACTGGTATACAGCACATTCATTCGTTTTTTTTTTTAAGTTCTAAGCCTCCCCAACATCATATTAATACACGCTTCTCTACACGATTTAAATGACATACAAATTTCCTATTAAATATCTGTTGAATCTTGGCGATGCCCTGTGTTGTGAGACTTGTATTCATTTTAATCAGACTTTAGATTCGGTCATTATCAAAAACTTCAAATTCGCTTGAACGTATTCTGTTTTCCAGAGAAAAAGTTCTATTCTGAACCTAGCGATCCAATCCGAAATATGCACTCCACTACAGCACCCTCAATATATATATATATATATATATATATATATATATATATATATATATATATATATATGTGTGTGTGTGTGTGTGTGTGTGTGTGTGTGTGTGTGTGTGTGTAATCGACTCTCCCGTCGAGATTCGACGTATGAGGGTCAAACAGATCAGTTTCAGGAAACCGACAGCCCGACACCGGGACATGAGATTTGATTATAGTGATGAAGGCCTCGTGCAGGACCATCCACACTTTTGAAGAGACGAATACAGAGACCTGATGCACCGAATGCCACAAGGTTCCCAAACGACGCTCTGCAGGTTTTGAATTCAGAGTTGTCCTTCTCCTAGACCAGTTGCCATCCCAGATATATATATATATATATATATATATATATATATATATATATATATATATATATAATTCCCAAAGAGGATAGAATCCAGGTAGAGGTCAATGTCCAGGACAGAGTAACAATAAGTATTTCATGATTTCGGTCAGGTTTGAAACGATATAACATGTTCAACTGCCGAATTTTCAGAATCTCTAAGAAATATCGTTTAATTATATATATATATATATATATATATATATATATATATATATATATATATATATATATATATATATATATATATATATATATATATATATATATATATATATATATATATATATATATATAATAAAAAATAAAAAAATAAGCACATTAAGTAAACATAAAACAGTTCAAGTAATTACAAATGTACAAAATGAAATGTAATAATCAACCACAAATAATTCAGTAATCGTTAATAATGCGGTAACAGTTAAGAAAAAAATGTATAAAATATTTCAAATAACAGATTTCGAATCCACAGTTATCCCTACTCAGTAGACTCTACGAGAATTTGAAACAAAAACTCTAGTGACTATTTAATAAAATTTAGTGTAATACAATAGACCGCGCTACACATAATGTAGCATTACCTAACATATATAAATAGTCGATGCGCAACACGAGAGACGTAGACAGCAGAGTAAGATGGATAAATTGTACACTAAATAACACATACATCTCATTTTAAGTTATATTTACCAATATTACAGAAAAATGACTTGAAATATGAAGAAGTAAATATATTCAATAATATCGTCATTAGCTTCGACCACAGCTTCTAGAAACTTTGGAACCTTCTGCAAATCTCCTGGAGGGTCTCCTTGATTAAGTTGGTAAATTTTGTCATAATTCTTGCCTTCAGTTCGTCTTTGCTGTTAAAAAGAGTTTTGTTGGTACCTCTCTCATCTTCACCCTTCACCCTTCACACTTAATAATGAAGTGAGTTGTAACGCGAGTAGTTATGTGACCAGATGTAAGAGATGATATAGAAGCAGACTTTTTGAAAGCCACGACTGGGTTCTTCTGTTTGTGTGAGAGGTTGCCATGTCCTGTTGCCAGACATAGTTTTATCCAGAAGCCTCCGTCTTGAGCCAGAGCAGCACCACATCTTCAAGCCACTTGATGTATGACTCCATGTTGAGTCTGAGGTTCTCACCAGAAATTTCCGAGTTGCCGTAGCTCCTAATCATCATGCGACTCATCTAACTATAACTTTGTTCTGAATCTTCCGAACTGTCTTCGTATTGACAGACAAGCCATCTGAAACGTTCCTATTGGAGCTTCCTGCGCGATTACCAAGCACTACAGCATGCCATTTCCAAGTGTTTGGCAGAGTGAACCGCATCATGATAGACAACGCATATGTGCGAAATTAAAAAAAAATATCAAAAATTTACCCATCATATACTGCGTGTGTATTTGTGTGTGAATAAGAGAAATTGTGCACAGTTTGACGCATACAGAATGTGCACCATCATTCAGACTGAAGTCTTTCAGATCTAATTCATATTCCACCCTACCCACTTCATAGGATTGCTCCACCCAACATAATTATTTCATACTTGTAGGCTAATCATTTAGAAAATAAACTTTATGTACATCAACATATTAGACAAATGCTTGGTTACTGAATAGCAAAATGGAGAAAATGAACACGAGTCTCATTCCACGAGTGAACCTTCACAGATACGTAATTTTTTTATTGAAGGTGTAAATCATATCTACAAGAGAGTAGGGACAGAAAGAAATTGTTGACTACACTTGATATCGGACCATTAAGGGGATTTATACGTTCAGCTTAATGATGTCTAATGTATCTAGATTTGTACTTAGTTCTTATTCTGATTTCTTGTGACATATACCTTCGTTTGCTGTTTCTGTAAAGACACCCGTAGTCTCCATTCTGTTTCAATTGTCAACACGGTATCATCTATGAATCTAATGCTGTTAACATTGTAGCCACCAAAATCAAAACTGGGTAGGACTTGTAATTATCTCACAACTGGTTCACGGATTCAATGCAACGCCAAATTAAACGGAATCTAACGGGGAATATTCTACTGACGTTGTCACTTTTTTCATCGTCTATGCAAACACTTGCACGTTATACTCTCATTGTTGTAGTTTTGCTTATCCAATATTGTATTAGTAATAGTCCTGTGAAGAAAGGTGATATGTAGTAAGATCATTGACTAACTTGAATAGACTAATTACAGTACATTTTCAGTCACTCAGTTTTGTGCTTACAGGCTTAGGCTATTATGACTGACGAGGCTATATAACCCGGTATGTCCTGCTATTTACGAAAAATATTTATGGAATAAAAGGATTCATTCCAAGGGTATTATCACGTATGTGAATGCTATGTATTCGAGTGGAATTCGCACTCATCTCTTCGATTCTTCAGTCCATTACGCCTACTAGCAGCTGAATATGCATTTCAATATTACACATCATTTCTCTGTTCTTTTAAATACGGGACTCCATATTTGCACGTCATTTCAATTTTCATTTTGTGGACATTTTAATTTTTTCAAAACTTCTTGTCATATTCGATAATTTTTTTTATTATTGTTTCTAAATTTGCCAAAGTTTACATCATCCGTTCCATCGTTCAACAATGACTGCTTAAGATTTTTCCGCCATTTTCAAATATGTACATTATTCAATGCATCTAAAATATAGTTTTCTTTAATGAAGCTTATCATTTTTAGGATCAATGTCTTTCTTTTACATGTGATATTCATACACAAATTTTATTATGTAATCATTTCGTTCAAGATTATTGAAATTGATTAAAACGCATCACATGTCTTTAGCTACTTCATAGATATTTTATCGGCATATAAATCACAATTAATTGCTGTGTAAATTTTTCTGAATGTGACAGCAACTCTCTACGAATTTGGGAAAAAAATCGGTTCGTTATGGGAAAATTAAATATACGGCAGCATTATATGTATATGAAATTTAAACAATTTTAGAGATTCAAATTAATAGGTACTTTCCGTGTGTTGCGTTCTTTCAGCCGGTGATCGCTTCTTGGTTAAGTTCGGTGTTGAAAAACTATAAACATAGAAAATGTTAACTTAATTATTTTTATTAATAACGTCGATATGTACATTATCTAACTATCGAGTGGTTGAGTCGCCCACCCCACACTCACTAGGGAGAAGATTTAGACACGAAAGTGAACATGTCTACATCTCTTGGCGAATAAGAAACAACTCACTGAACATTTTCGCCTATCTCTTTCCCACGCTAGCTTAGCCAATCAAAATCCATTTCGCCATTATGGTTCACGTCTGTCCCCAGCTGTCAATCGCCAGGAGAAACATTTTCACTAAAAATGATAGACTTCTTTAACTACTATTTAACACGAGTTTAAATTTTAAAATATTTGATATCACTATTTTGAGTATGCCTTAATTTCAAAGCTAGCGAAAGGCAAAACAAATCAAAATGAAGAAAAGAAGTGCAGGCAACGCCGAATTGTTAAGAAGATATTTGTCGTCCCCAATTCCAGCGTAAATAAAAGCAAGATGAGGGTATGTTATTATATCTCTGTGACGTGGGATGAAGAGACAATTCATAAAAATCCATCTTCCTTAAGCTATGAATTTATAAACTTTGTGATAGTGATGAAATGACGACAAGCACAGGATAGCTGGTCTTAAATAAAGGAGTAAATCATGTAGGGGCGATAAGCTTTCTCCTTTAAAATAACTCTGTAAAGAAGCTCGAATGTAAGGGTAATAATATACGTGAAGAGACATTCTTTCGGTTATTTTACAAATATTTCCTTTGATCTACCACGGGGGCTGGAGCAAAAACTAGGTTTATACTATTGTTGACAGTTATCTCCGTTTGAAAGTACGAAAAATGAATATGATTTCATGCAGTAGGCGTGGTTATATGTTATAATTAGAGAGCCGTCATCGTATTCCGTATAATATTAAGTTGACATGCATAGATTCTGAGTTCACTCGTAGATTTCAAGAAAGCAGACGGCTTAAGAAAAATGATGACATTCTGATGACATATTCAGTGAAGAAAATTAATGAATGTCTGCGTAAAATGATCTTTCCAAAAACATCGAGTTTATAAATTGCTGGCTTGTCTGCCCGACGGTAAAGAGACTGAAATATTTGGGAGGTTTCTGATGAAAAAAAAGTTTATGTTTACAGAAAGCAATTTATCAGTTAATATGAAATTTAGAATTCTATTCCGCATGTCGTACAATCTATTTGAAAGAAGAGCAAAAAAAAATCTTGCAAATCAATTGGTATCTGAGATCATGTTTTGCATTTAGTCATATTTTGAATGTTTTACTATTATGATTATGTTGTTTGTATTTTTTCTTCGGAATATTCGTCATGTAGAACGCTCGTAGATTTTCTAATTATTTTCTTAAATAGAGAATATATTTTTCATTCAAATGCAGTTAACTGTGTAATGATCTTTAACATATTTAATCGCTTCATTATTGTTCTAAACAACTTAATAAAAATGAGTGTTCAATAATTTGGCACCATTTGAATTTTCGCATTCTATTTATTTACCAAATCTAATTAGAATAAAAGTAAGAGCAATAACTGTCCTTCCATATTGAAGATACTCAGAACACACTTTATACCGAGTAAATATATAAGAATAATATGTTCATCAAGTTAATTGCTTAAGAAAATAAGAAAGAAAAACATGAGAAATTAATGACCCCAAAGTAATTATTTATCGTTAGTTTTGTAGTAATTCAATATTTTTTCCGAAATTTAGGAAAAGATTACATTATATAAATTTACAATAAATTAACAAAATATGCAAATATTTAAAAGGGTTATTCCATATAGAGATCTAATCCATGTGCATTGTTTATGCAACGAGAAAAACGTATTGAAATGTATAAAAACTAAATTAATACAATAAAGTTGATATTGTGAAAAAATAGTGGAAAAGCATTGTGTCCGAAGTAAAAATATGAGATACTATACTGTGACGTGCAAAACCTTCAGTAATTTTTTTTTTTGTTGTTAATTTTATCCTAAAAGTAGGCTTTTTAAGGTAACCCTTATCATTATATTTGAAAGACAGGAATCAAGTTACTGTATTTTTCTTAATGATGAATGATTTACGTCACCTAGTGTTACTGAAAAAAAAATTAAAAAAACCTATGCAATAATATTGGGATAGGATCGAAAATGTAAGCACTTCGCGTTTTTCTTTAGTTATTTATTTTTTTACACAAATAATATTTATTATTACAGAAAGTACAAAACGTCAATATATGGAGTTAATAATTAATGTTGCTGTTTTTGGCTGGAATATTTGCTTCAGTTCGTTGTCTTATATAAATAGAACATCTTCCCGATTTTCTCTTTGGCAGTAATTTCAAAGACATCGGATATAGAGGGCGTGGATTCTTTATTTCCCACCAGAAAGTTTCAATTATATTGATATACGAACATCGCGATGGCTAGTCTTACATAAATAAACTCTTTACTTTACGTGATGTATTACAAGGGAAACCGTCATGCTATAAAATATTCCCATCATCGTAGTCTATCAGAATATATAAGCGTATTTCATTGCTATAAAATTCGCTGTTTATGTTTCCTTTAACATTTATCTAATTTTCTTCAGCCATCGCTTATGTCACAAGTGAATACTATACGAATCCATCAAAATTCTTCAGGATTTAAGTTTGCGTTAAACCATAACACAGACTGTCACAGTTTTTGCTACCCTCAGTGAACATGCTTGTATAACTTTTTCCTGATATTGTGAACTCTTATCCATAACTGCAATACAAATTATACTTTTATCATATACATTTCTCACCCTCATATATATATATATATATATATATATATATATATATATATATATATATATATATATATATACAAACTGTATTTAACTACATTTCAGGGTTAACCGCATTTCAGATAAAATATTTTAGTACCATCATGTTTTCCCAACTTACGAAAAAAAACTTAACTTTTAACGTTCAAACAAGATGTACAATTTTGTAGTAGGTTTGTACACGTTATAATGTAATACTGCATTATATATATATATATATATATATATATATATATATATATATATATATATATATATATATATATATGTGTGTGTGTGTGTTATCTGAAATGTAGTTACATGTTGAAATTTTCAGACGAAATACTTCAAACAACTGCAACAAACTAGATCTAGTTTAAATAATCCAATGGACAATTATTTTTTATAAATGCATACTTTTTATGAATTTGACATGTTTTCAGATTTATGTCCGTTATGATCCAGTCATTGCTTACAACGCGACCATTGTAGAAGCAGAAATCCCCATTTCCATATGTACTTGGCGGCATCCTGTCTATACGGAAACCTTCACATCTATCTGTAAAGTCTGTTAAAACCCAGCAATGAATCGAATGGAGTGGAATACACGTTCTTCGCTCATTTCGATCTCGCAATGCAATACACAACCACTATGTTGATAAGCTCTTTTTTAGTGTCATTATGTTGTGAAGAATGAGCGCTCAAAAGCATCCATCAAAGAAGATCATACATCTAACAATGCCCACTGACCTGAAATATATTTCTCTTTTTTCCAACGTTTAAAAATTTTGCCAGATAGGAGCAGCAACTTTATCCGGACGAGTAATCTTCGTAGTATCATAAATTTGATGTACCTGAATACATCTCAAAATTGTATTGTATATGTTCGTAAGAAGTGGGGAATCAGACAGGTTAACGTTTGTGTGGAGTTCGGGGATTACACTGCAAACAAATTAGCTTTGTCCGATTAGAATGGAATAATCCGTAAGCAAATAGTGATTTTCCAAGCGTAGCTTAGATGTGGCACAAGGCCGAAAGTAGTGGGTACCCAGTGAGGATCGAACTCACTACTCAATCGTAATTGCTCTAGCAAGACAAGCTTGCTACCCATCTCTAGGCAAATAGTAATAATAATCAGGGTTGATATAAGGTTTCACCCAAAATTAACGGAAAGCAAGTTTATTGTTTTCAATTTTAGCTTTGACTCGCGTTGCACAATTTGAACTTGCAATTTTGCAGAACATTTTTACAACGCATGCGGAAAGAATTGAATGCGGCAAAATTATTTTCATGTCGTTCTCGGTGATGGAGATGTTAATAATGGTTAAAGTGTATTATCCCAGCATTAAAATCAGCCATGTACCAAGACTGATTATTCATCGTTAGCTGGTAATTGTGTTAAGGAGTGAAAGTCTCAGTAATGGAAATAATCGAAGTAGAAATGAGGAACGCCCCATCTTTTTTATGACTGTTACCAGACGAGCTTCAGCAATGAAACTTCCGAAGCTATTTTAGTCATGTCTGGTATATTGAAAAATTGACATCTCTACTGGGACATTAGATGATGCCTTTGGTTTGGCAGCAATCTTGACACAAACCAGGGATTGCTTTGAATAGACGATGGGAGATGATATTAGAGAGAAATATACTTCAGGAAAGTTGGTGAGAAATATTTCTAGAATATTTTCGAGTTACTCTTCTCTCTTGCCAACATGGATAAGCTCATTCACCATAAAGGGAGTTTTTTTATGTGATTAGGTAATCATAGAACTATTTACCTTCTTTATCATCTATTTAATTATTGGCATGATTATTTTGTTTCATTTATTACATTTTTATATAAAATCCACTTTTGTTTGAAACAGATGGTTTATTTCCTGAGTTGATAAATTCCTGTTTGCATAATATTTCCCATGAAAACTTGTAAAAAGTGCAAAGTTTTTTATAACTCAATAACATTCCTGCTTCGACTTGATGAATTCCTGCAACAATTTTCAGGGACATTATTTATCTGAATTTAGTTTTATATACGCAGATACACCTCTTAATGATTTTACATATATTTTAGATCAGTATATGTTTGAAGATATTTCACCAATTCACTAAATTTCTTGTCTCGCGTGATCAAATGGAATACGTCGCTTCAACAGCACCAGTTTTATAAAATATGATGATTATGTTTCCCGAATATCAGTTCTACATTAAGTTGGCTTAGTTGTTACATTATCAAGTAAAATATCTCAAATCTCGAAACTTACATTAATTCACGGTATTTATCTAATACATCATTTAATATAAAAAATAAATCTCAAATCTTCTGATTTCAATAGTACCACAAAGCCTTATTCCGCCTATAATTTTAATGAAGTTAAGCCAATTTCATTACTTAAGCAGCACTCACTGTAGATGGTTATTGAACGTGGTAGGTGATATTAATGTAAAAGGGGATTGTAGGAAGTGATGTTTATGACGATAATGTGGATATATAAAGATTTTTCATTGACTTGAAGATGTTACGATTTTAGCGATCAGGGATGAAACATCTAGTACACTGTTCCACAGCGTAACAAAATTGGTAACTCGTAACTAAAAAAAAAATATTCCAGAGTAGACAGTCGTCTTACAACTCCGATATGCAGGATATCAATGTAATTTCATAGTGTAGGTAAATCCAGGACTGTCCTCTATTCAAATGTCAAAACTGGTCGAACTAAAGAATGAAACTTTTTCCATGAAGAACATAACTTCTAAATATGACTTTTCTTCCATCCAATGTCGCTTGAAATTAAGCAGTAATATTCACCATTGAGAAATCGTTTTACGTAGTTTTCGACGTGCTTACACATTTCACTTTGCTCTGTTTATTTAGAGTTTTATGCTATTTTCGTATCATCAGCCAATGTCATTTATATTTGAGTTGTATTTGTTTAGATTTGCAACACAGTGTTTTAATATTTTCTTGCTAGTTAATAGTGTATATAGCTTAGTAAATTTTCATTTCCCTGAAATCTTTTTGGTGTCATTTCTTAAAATCTGAAGTGCCAGGTCAAGTATGATGATATTGCAGACTGTTTTTTCTATTATGTAACGAATCCCTAGATACATACGAGAAGAACGAGACTCGACGTGGCAGCAAGATTCGTTGTACGGACGAAAAGTAAAATAATGAATGTACAAAATGTCTAGCAAGATAAAGTGAACCAACTTTCTGAACAGCAGACCTAGCAAATATTTAATATCATCACTCCACATCATGTTAGTGACAAGCATTAGACCGAGACGACAAAATGGGTTAATCGCCTGGAAGTTAAACTAGATAACAAGAAAAAGGAACTTTTTTACTATTAGAGGAAAGTAGTTTTGTTTTGGGTGGTGTTAAAACGAACAAACATTGTTTGGCCAAGTTCGGACTGAAAGGTACAAAATTAATTGCCAATTTTGTCAATTTGTCTTTGTTTAGTTGAATATACCACCACCTTAACATAAATTAAATAAAATACTTAAATACTTTTACTGCACGCAGACCAGTTTGAACGTATACGGCAAAACAGATAGATGTTTAGCATACCCAATTCTAGATATGTCTATTCGAAGCAAGTAGTCAAGAATTTTGGCCGTAGTTGTTCGCTCTATCAAGAGACAGCGTATTTTCCCAAAAGAGTTTTAAAAATTAAGTTTGATTATTTTTTTATCAGAAAACATAAAGAAGGAAGCAAGCACATGAAAGAACTGAATGCCGTCTGATGGAGACAGATAATGATTAAGCAAACCAAAATAGGTAGCTATCTGATTTAACTCAGCAGACATTTAGGTTGCCTATATTTTGGCTTATTCATTAAGAATTCGTTCTGCAAGTAAAATGAATTCTCTCCTCTTTGATAGATAAAGAACAAATACGGTGTAAAAAGTAAAAAAAAAAAAAGAGAAGATGGAATGGCGATATGGAAAACATAAAGTGAATCACAGAAATAAGTGTGTTTGTCGCAAAGGTAGCGTTTTCGCTTATATATTTATATAATGAAATCACACAGTAAAAGAAACTTCTAATAATAGGCAGGCGGAGAAATATATGCAGTCAAAATTAATGACTTAAATAGAAACTTATTCGTACGTTCACTCAAGTAGAATACGTCACATGGCTAGGTTGAAAGTGGGGGCCGCACGCGTGCATTATGCCATAAGTAGTATATTAAATTTCATCTAAATATATCTATGTCGCATAAATTTAATATGTATATCCTACAGCCATAATTTTAAGATGTATATCCTACAGATAGTTAATTCCCTTGTGATTTTCGGGAGAAAAAAATTATTATAATAATTTAGGTTACTATCCAAAGTTTACATATTTCGCCCTGGTCTCACTATCATTTAAACGAAAAAAAAAAAAAAAAAACTTTTTTGACATATGAGCTCTTCAAAGTAGCTGTCTCCCTTTAAGGATGTCAGGTACCTCATTCTCAATGTGTTCTTCGAGTCATAGATATTAATGGGAATAGTCCCGCTTACAACACGCACAAAAGTGACATAATCAGCAAAATGACACATTAATTTGCGTTTTAATATGCATATACTACAGGATTAAAGAGCTGCCTACGTCACAGATCATTCCCATAAAAGTTTCTGTCGAACATTTTATCTTATTATAATTGAATTTCCTATCCAAGTTTTTTTTTCTGCTTCGTCCTGGTCCTAACATTCCGTTAAGCAGCAAAACACCTTTAATCATCACATTATCTCTTCGAAGCATCTGCACAGTTTCAACGATATCGGATACCATATTCCCAACGTGCTGTTCGTGAAATTGGAATCGCCCTGATTACAACAAGGACAAAAGTGACAAATTTATCTACTGATTTGTATATTTTTTATGAATTCGCGTGACAGTTTTTAGTAAATGTGTATTTTCATCTGCTCTATCTTCACGATGTTCTAATCACAAATTACTTCTACATCAATCAGAATCTATCGCCGGTATTCTTGTATACAAGTGTGATGTCAGTCTGATTTCTATCCAAGAGGTAGGACACCTTTACTGCTGCTGTTTTTTTTTTTTTAATCAATATCATTGTTTTTATTTAATTCTAGTAACAGCGTTTGGCATACTTAAGATTATCCAAAGTGTTATAATTTTTCTTATATTTCATTTAAAGCTATTTGAAAAAGATGTTAATTCATCGCTGGTATTGTTTATATGCATGAGTTAGTGTTCAATTCGAGCGAAATTTTTCAAAATAGGTGAATTTTCCCAGGCTAGATTCGATGTGACGCAAGCGTAAATGTATGGGGAACCTAGCGGTGATCAAAATCACTATCCAGTTGTAATTCATCTAGCAAGAAAAGCTTGCTTACACCACATCGAGGTGTTCTTAAATGATTTCTTAAGCGTAGATTAAATGTGGCATGAGGCCGAACGTATGAAGCCCATAGTGATGTTCGAATTCACTATTAAGTCGTAATTAATATAGCGAAGCGAACTTGCTAATCATTACACTATGTTAAAGCGCCTGAACTTTTTAAAAATGTATGTAACAACCCTTAAAGACAGCTAGAAATTACTTCCAGTGAAAATTTAAAGAAATAACTTCGTCGAAATAAGTTTCTATTTGATAACGATCATGAATTTTAAATCTGATGTTAAGCTATGCTGTTCCTCAGACTCCAAGAAATCGATACAAAAATATATCGGTATGGTTTTTCTGAAAGCAGACAGGAGGGACGAAAAATTCTCAGCCTGAACAAGACGAAATTTCTTTTGAGTTAATTTTTTGCTTGGTCAGATTAGGGAAAGTGTCTAATATTTCCTGAGAAGTTTCGGCTTTCATAAGTCGTTATAACTTTTTATTTTAATTTTTAAGTTGACTGGTTTATCTTTCTGTGTATTCACAATGTTTTGTTATGCTCATTTTAAATATTACGTCTTCACGCTTCGTTGTGTGGCATGTTTGTTTTATGCATTTTTTTCAAGTATCACATTTTTAGGATACAGTTTGTCGTGTCGATTCGACTTTTTATAAGTTTTGAAATATATTTATTATCCTTAGTTATAAATTGAATGAAATATAGTTTAGGGTTGGGTTGTTACTTCATAAGTCTTCTTGTATTTGTAGACCGTTTTTAAAATGTATACCGTAATTTCCTCTATTTTCTTTATTTTTTCTCTTGGCTTGCATACGCTTTTCTTATTTTCTGTACACTAAATAATGTGATATGCATACATGAAAATAAGATTTTTTCTTGGAATTTCTGTTTATTTAACTGCGCCATATATTCCTAAGCGACCTATTTGCAAAAGGGTTACAGTATATATATATATATATATATATATATATATATATATATATATATATAAGTGAACATTGAAGTCAACACTCAGTGGCGACAGACTGTTTCATGCTAAACGCAATCTTCAGTCGTGAGTATTGCGTTTAGCATGAAACAGTTTGTCGCTTCTGAGTATTGACTTCAATGTTCACTTATATATGTACATACGTTCTATCTCTGATTTTGAGCACTTTATCCCATAAACGTAGCATACCTTAAAATTATATTTATACACACACACACACGCACGAACGCACACACACACACGCACATACACACACACACACACGCACATACACACACACACACACACACACACACATATATATATATATATATAGATAGATAGATGTTTGTGTGGGGGTTTGTGTGCGTGTGTGTACAGCGAGAGACAGAGAGAGTCAGGTAGACAGACGAATTAAACAAATATTGTTAAGACAATAGACAAATAATTTTATTACACTTACTTATGTGGTAGTAATTCTTTTACGCTTGTTTCAAAATATTTGTGTGTCGTCAAAGATTGTGAGAAGATGATCAAATTTATGAATAATGATTTAACATTTTCATTAATATTATTTTGAACTGATCGTTCATTATATACATTTATGTGTAACCGGTACAATGCCAAAATTAAGACCACCTATATTCAAATAATTCTTTTTTAACAAATAGTTTTCTCGTATAATAAATTATTAAAATAAAAAGTATTTAAATTTCTTCGGTGCTTTAAATTCTAAAACATCCTCATATATCAGCTAAATAAAATTTGGTTCTTTTTTTCAATTTGACTTGTCTCGAAATTGGCCGAATTAACCTACTGTAGCCATTATTCAAGACCGAATGCCTTAACGAAGAGAAACGCTGAAAAATTAAATCGGAAAGCAAAAAAATACTAACAATTCAATAAATACTTGAATAAAAAGAAAAATTGCCGAGTTCTAACGAACTGTCTAACCCAATTAGCACAAAAACAAACAGAAATTCAATTTATAAAGAAAAAAATATGATAGAGAAAATCGAAAGAATGTACTTTTGAAAACTGCGAAAATCAAGTTTCCTTTGTGATTTGTTTGTATTTGAAACACTTTCTGATGTCAGGATTTTTTTTTTTTTCGAAATTTTAGTCTTTGTTTATTTTTTTATATCTTTCTCAGTGATTAAAAAATACATTTTTTTCATCACTTGAACAACACTTTGTTTTTTTTGCGCGTATAGATTGATGTATATTGAATGGTAATGTTAGAGAGCAATAAACAATGTCGTTGAAGACGGTCAGACATTTCATGGCCATTTTGAGTCACAAAAAAAAAAAAAAAAACGAGATTAAATTTTATCCCGTAAATATTTGAGAAAATGAATGCATTCTAAGGGAGGCATATGATGAAATTTGTGAAAAATATGATAAAATTTTCCACGTGTCATGCTATTTATTTATTTTAGATGATCTTAATTTCCCCTTCCTTCCAGCTTTCTTTCATTAATGCACTGTGTATCTTTAACGAGTCGATGTAGGGAAGATGATCCTTATCATATCTCAGGTCAAAACACTTTTTATCCTAGCAGATATAGAGGCAGTCACCGCAGTATTAGACTTATGTCTATGTATATAGAAGTAAATATTAAAATCAGAGTTTAAAAAATAAATCGTCTTTTCTCGGTTACCGAAGCAAGTTATTACCACTTTTGCTATTATCCCTGAATATGTTTGTCCCCAGTTCACGCCTTTACTTAAGATAATACCAAGCTGGGGGGGGGGGAATCCGCGATTCACATTATGTCAGTGCTGAACGCTAAATTTGAACACAGCTTAGCAATTAAGCGATTGAGATGAGCCAGCGTTAGGATGACCAAAAAATTTGGGACAGATAGATATATAGCTTGCTGCTACAGAACTGAGTTGAGCAGTCTCTCAAGCATAGACGAGAAAGTAGATTCCACCTTAGGATAACGGTTCTCGATCTGTAACACATACTGCTCGAGAGTAACTGGCGATTATTGGAGTTTTATATCATGTATATATGTAAGATTGATGTCTCGCGAGATATAAACTGACACACTCACTTAATTATACTAGTAATTCAATAGAACGTTCTGAGATGACCAAAATATTGACATGGTTCAAAAGAAAAAAAAACGATGAATATATGCTATTATATTATTGATGTATAAAACATCACGGTCTATAATGTACGGCCTGAAGGAAGGAATTCATTGAGATAATAGATATTGTTTCTCTTCAATGAAACATTTTATATGCCTATCCACTGTGAAGTCATAAAATGGGGTTTCAACTTGCATCAGACTTAATTTTAGAACACTTCCTGTATCATGCGATCGTAAATACAACAGGGAATTCCTGCATGAGAGATGTTTATACATTGAAGATTTATTTCAGTAGTCCCTATTCTACGGTCAGATATTCCGACAAGTGATTCCGGTTAAGAGGAAACTTCTTTATTAAAGGCAAATATAACACAGAGTTCAACATTGACAAATGTGCGCAAGCCTCAGTATTCCCCTGTGGAGAAGTTATAACACATTCTGTGCATCATATTTAGTAACACTAACACAGAGAAAATAAAACTAGTTATTGTGAGATTCTAAACTCATAATAAATGAGGTTTAGAAAATATTAAAGGACATATGTGTTGCGTCTTCGCTTTAGAATGGAATCTGCTAAGCTTTTTTAAGATTGTCGCTTCAACACTTAAAATCTAAAATAGACGATAAAGTCAATAGGAAGAGCATAAATATATCGGTTTCTAAGTCAATATTTTTGTGTGTAGACCGTCGGAAAATTAACTGGTCAATGCGGATGTAGTACCTGAACAAAAAATATGAATACAAAGATATTCTCATATTCATAATGCAAATACTGAACAATGTTAGAACGTACTTTATTTATATTTCAACAAATTATATAAACTATATTTTCACATCCCATATTTAAATTCAAAGCTTAAATTCGATTGGTCGTCCAGATCTATCATTCATGGAGTTTTGAAGAAATCGCGTTGTTATAATACCATACTTTGTATTTATTCCAAATATATCTTTCGGATTTTTACTGATTGATTAATGTATGAACTTCCAAACAGCAAAGGTATATTAGGCTGGCTGGTGATTGATGATTATAATCAGAGATTAGATAATAGTTATAGTTTTAAAGACATTACCTGAACTATCACATATTTATGTCATAAGATTTACATTTCTTGCAGGAATGAACAAATGCAGTCAGTGTTTGTCGTTAAATACAGCGGTACATATATTAATCAGGTTAACGATTATAGATTTCAACCATTTGTGTCTATCGATAATGCGATAGAAAAACACATAAAATCGCACAAAAACACAGACCCTCACAGACACAGCAGTAAATAAACAAACACACCTGCGAATATATGTGAGTACATATATATATATATATATATATATATATATATATATATATATATATATATATATAAAAATGAAACATTCATACAAAATGAATTTGTAAAGTTAATGATATAAAATGGCGAAATCTCTTTTTTTTAATCAAATTTTTAAAGATGCATTAGCCTACTAATAACTCGATGAATGTAATAATAAATGTTTTTTTTTTAAATGCAAGCTGTATAACGTCTTTCTTAAATACGCAAGCTCTTTCGACTGTACATTCAGTCATGCTCAAGCATGGAAAATATTTTGTTATTGGTAAAATTCAAGTTGCATCCGAGACGAAAAAATATAATGCGAATCGAAATATATTTTTTAAATGTTATATATATATATATATATATGTGTGTGTACTTATGTTATATCTGGGATAAACTGCTTTGCCATGCGGTACGTGCGTAAGGCAGCCCCGCTATTGTTCAGCAAGGTCTAATTACCCGTTTAAAGAAAGCAAATATCGTTCAAATAATATCGAAAGTTGATATATTCTGGAAAGTCTGTATCAGGTATTATTATATTTTCGTCTCCGAAATGTAAACTTGTGATTAAAAAAAAATTGATGGAATTTATTCTCAATCCGACATTATGTCTTATATTTATGTTTCAATTACGTAAATGATGTGAATTTATGTCTGTCAGCCTCAGTATTCCAGAGAGCTAACAATACATTTCTTACATGTAGGCTTCGAAACTGTACCGCCTATATATATACCTTCAGTATGTATATTATATATACTATCTATCTATCTATTCTATCTATCTATCTATCTATCTATCTATATATATATATATATATATATATATATATATATATATATATATATATATATATATGTATATATCAGTATGTATATATATATATATATATATATATAGAGAGAGAGAGAGAGATAGATAGATAGATAGATAGATAGATAGATAGATAGATAGATATACACTACCTTAAAAGCTACCCGATAGGTCAAACGGTATTTAAGCTAGCTCATGCGTTGTGCTCTTGAGTGGGTTTTCATCACAGTTTTTAGGGAGGAATAGATGCGATAGACAACAATAAACTAAAGAAGATCTCAAAATTGATCGCTGCATTTAAGTATTGCATTAATATTTAAGCTTACCTTTTATTAGTCCAACTAATTTAATTCATATTTATAAAAATTGATATCGTTCAAAAGGTTTCGTCAAACAATGACGTAAAAACCGCTGAAAACCATCGGAGGAATGAAAATTTGGAAACCGAACATTTCAGGATTTCAGTGCCAGATCCGGGCTGGAATCATTTTAATTTGCTCACGGATTCCAAAATATTATGGTATGTTGGCCTTCGGCGTCTAGGAAAAAAATTAAAACACGAAGAATTTTATTTTGAAACACTGCAGTTTGAGAATAATAATAGTTTTCATTTGAATATGATCTATTAATAGTTAGAGGGTTCTGTCCCATTTAATTTTTCATCGGTAGAAGCCAACATGGCTGAATCGGAAAACCATCTGAAGAATGAAAACTTGGGAATCTAAATTTCAGGATTACGGATTTGGATCCGGCCCAGAACGTTTTTCATTTTCTCACGGAGTCGGCCTCATTCCAAAATTATATGATATGTTTGGCTAAAGCGTCTAAGAATAAGGTGAAATATGACACATTGACACGCTGACATTTGCATTTATTATATAGATAACATTTTAAATAACGCATAATAAAATTTCCTATTTGTCCATGAATATTTAATAGTTCTAAATCTCTATCTATAAAAGGCAGGATGTGTGTGTGCGTGTGTGTGTGTAACGAAAGCATTTTTTCGACGGATTTGCACCGAAATTTACATACACATGCTCCAAGTTAGCGGGAAGGCCAAGAATGACTTTCCATTTCCTAACTCCCATTGATAGTGGAAATAATCGATTTTTTCATGCTTCTACGGTAGTTTTCATGTAGTTTGCGGCCATTTTCTACTGGCCAGAGTGAGAGCCAATAGTTGGCTGCCACGAATAGGCAGTAAGATTCTATTGGCCAGCGTGAGAACCAACAGCTGAATGACACGAATGTTAACTAGCATGCAAAAATTCGATAGCTGCATTCGTGACAATTGGGAAAAATTTAAATCTGCATGGCACTTTACACCAATTGGCTCATTTGCTCGACGTTGATTCTGATTCCGCAGAACTGGGTTGGGTGTGAAAAAGTATTGTTAACATTCTTTTTTCATTCTGTTTTTCCAGTTACGAGTGCTTTTTTAAAGCTGATCGTTTTGTGTTCATTTTGTTTAGTATTTTTTTTCGTAACAGATTTAATGTTTAGTATAGAGTTAGAAAAAATTCGCCGTGTGAGATAGGCAAGAAGTAAGGCATGTAGCAACATCAGTACGGCAAAGGGTACTCCTTTCAAGGCAAGGAAGGGCCAAAATATTTTAAATCAAGTGATAGCGATTGTTGTATGAGTCGTACGATTTTTGAATCAAGCACGGGCAACGCCGGGCCATGCTGCTAGTATATACATAAATATATAATTATTTGTTTTCTTTGGTTTGGTTTGTTTTATGACATATCAATCACAAGATAATATTTAATGCCGACAAGATTTTTTATTGCTGTTAATATTTTTCCAAACATTTATTGCTGTTAATATTTTTCCAAACATTTATTGCTGGTAATATTTTTTTCCTTCAAGAATGAATTGCTGATAATATTTTTTCTTCAAAAATATATTGCTGGTATTAAAACGTATTTTTGCACTTTCATAGTGTTTCGACCCAGTTGATAAAGATTTTTATTTCTGGTAATTTTTTTTTTTCAAAATGAACTGGTAATATATTTCCAAAAATGAATTTATTGCTATTAAAACATCTTTTACACGTTCACAGTGTTTTGACATATGTTTGCCGGGGGGGTTACTCTTTGCTCATATCTGGGACCATGAAAGGCGCTACCAACCCGGGTCAGAGTGGACCTGGGAGCACCAGCAATTAAGAGGTGGTTCCCCCTTCTCAAACCTCCGGCTCAGGCTGTTGGACGTAGTTTATCATCTTACCCAAGACGTGAATGTAGTTTATTGTCATGCCCAAGACGACGCGGATGTATTTTATTGACATACCCAGGACGGTATAATTATTTGTGCTAGAATATAAAACAAAATCACATGAAATTATTTCTTCATTCGCTATTTTGGCACCATTTGTGAAAATGCATTCTGTTATTTTTAACTTTGCACTATTTGTATTCCGTTACACTTGTAATTACCTGACACTTAATGTCAGGAATCTTTCAGAGACATATTTCCCAGCTATCTAAAATTCTGCAGCTGTTTCTACCCGGTTCAACGTCCGCTAGAATTGTTTGAGTTGGATGAACCCTTGTTAAACAATAAATCAAGTCTAATGATTGCTAGTATTACTTCGCAGGAACGGAAGAGGGGGATTCCCCCGTTGCAATATTGGATTCGGTAGTGAATAATAGCATAAAGACTCGGATATTGAATACCATGGACGAGTCAGTTGTTTTCGTCACATCTGTTTTGATTCTTTTGATATGTATTTAGAGATTCTTTAAAAAATTCAAATAGGGATCTGCGAAGTTATCGTCCCAGTATTGGCATCTCGACTTCAGCGCGTCCGTTCATTTTCTATAAATATTTTCATGGAAATTTTTCTGATGAACTTTTCTCTTTGGTAGGTAAAATTTAGAAATTTAATCTCGGTAATATTTTTGTTGCAATGTCTCATCAACTTACTGTTGAAATGTTTAGATGTAATTGTAATTCATATTTCAACGTCAAAAATGTAAATGGAATGTCAATCGGTATCTTCTGTTTTCTTAATTCCTTTTCTTTCATTGTTATCTCTATTAATATTTTTTTCGTTTTCCCATATCATTTCAGATTCTGTAACTCCTAGCGTCTTAAGGGATTTAATATATTTCCATATTCAATTTATATTTTTCTTGTTGCTTTGTAAGTTTAACTCCTACAGTTTTTTTTCTGGATGAGCCGGTGCTTTCCCATTATATCAAATGCAATGAATATGGTTTCGTATCAAATCTGCCAGCTGAGTTTAGTATCAATTCATGAATATACAGGTAACATGATATTAATAATAATAATCTTCAAATAAGCTATTGCAAATGAACGATAAATAAATAGTTCTTGTGAATGATGTAAAACTATACTCAACTAATTTAGTTATAAATTACTAAGTCCGGTTATAAAACAGTGTGTACATGGTGTAAAATACAATCATTATTCATTTGTATCTTTAGACTTTCATCAAGTCGACATAATACTTAATGTTTAAAGTGAGATATCACCTGCCATGGAGAATGCCATGCAGATGAAGATGTTGCTTAGAGGTAGGTAGAGGTAGTCGTATCGCGCAAAATAAAACCTCCATCAGTACAATGGAAAGGTGCCTGCGACTATATTGAAAAGCGAAAGTTTGTAGGAACTGTTTTCAAATTGATAAGTATATTTTAAATGTATGTAAAAGTGGATTTGCCTGCATTTGTCAGACGAATAAATACACAGCGAAATGATTACTACATAAACTTTGACAACTTTCAGGTTAACATTGGTAAAATAATAAAAGACGAAATATCACGTAACCACGAAAAATTATTGTCTAAATACTTTTATACGGGAAAAAATAGTTTACTTGGAAACACTATACATGAATGCAATTTTTATTTAGAAGTAAATGATGCTCTTCCAAAAATAAAAAAAAATAAAGCAAGAATCGTAATGAATATGAATTATGACAATTGTGTTATGAGTAACTTGATAACACTGAGAATTTCCGAAAAATTGAATGCCAAGCTTAAAATTAACTGGATAGTATTTTTGTACCTTAATATACTATACTATATACTATTTTAATAACTATTTAACATTCATAGTTCTAGTTTGAGATTCCTCGGCACTAATGATATGACATTTCTCCAAGATGTGACGTCGTCCCCTGGTCGAAGCGCCAACTGTGACGTTCTATCCCGGTCTACCACGGCACCAATTGTGACGTCCCTAAACAGCACCAATTGTGACGTCCTCGCCGCGGCGCCAACTGTTCGCTCCTCGCTGCTCCGTTCGGGTGTCGCTGCTACAAACGTGACGTCCACCTGTCGCGTCAGTCTTGTTGTCTCGTCCTGTGACGACCAACTGGCTTGGTATCGGTCGCGGCACCCAAATGTGACGTTCTAACCTTTTGGTGATTCGGGTGGGAATCTGGTTAGATTTGATATCAGCCTCGTCGTTCCCAACTCGCTTCCAACGCCTGGTTACCAAGGTAACTGCATAGATCTCCAGTCTGCCTACCCACGTTGTGAATTGATCTTAGGCAGACGAGATCAATCAGTGGTTGGGGCCGTACTGCAAATCGAGTTCAACGGGGGTGATAACACACAAATATGCACAAAAGAAAATAAAATAAAATGAAAACTCGAAAGTACAAAGTATCAAAGAAAAAGGTAACAAACTTTATGTCTAGTTGTTCGTTACACAGGACTGCATTTATCTCCCGACCCGTTCTATGGATTGTGACACGTCGTTTTCCGTTAGGCGAGTTTTAACGCTTCAAGTTGTTTGCTCTCTAAGAAATTGGTTTTTCGGCGTGTCTTTGAACGAAAGTCGAAAAAAAACTTATTGTGGTAGTCTGGATCTAAGTCGCTCATCAAAATAATTGTTCTTGGGTTGAAGAGGAGTCCGGAATTTGCGTGAATATTGGTCAGCTATCTACGAGGCGGCTTCAACTGGAGACTAACTCTTCGCTGCAACTTCAGCTCAAACTGAAATTGGAACTGGAACTTACTGGGACTGATTTCTGCTCGTTGTAGTTTCGCTTATATGGACGCCGACCAAAACCGGGGTGGGTCTGTCGGCGTCGGGGTTTCCTCGATAATTCTAAATACATATCCACATCTCTGGTTAGGAATTTCCACTTTTTTCCAATTTTGGGAGCCTTTCCTTACTCCCACCTTCTCACCATACTTCAGAGGGGCGTGAACTTCCCTCCCCACTTCTTCGTAGCAGCTTCTCATACCTATACTCTGGATGAGGCGCCAACAGCCTCCTTCGTGCGTGACGTGATCACCACTCGACCAATGATGTCTTAGTCGGGCGTGGACGAATCCGCGGCTTTGTTTCAGGGAAAAAATTATCTTGCTTAACTAAAAAAAATTATCCCTTCCTTTCCTTTTCTTCCTCTTAATCGCCGTTATCATTTCTCTAGCCGCAAACGGGACAATATGAACAATGGCGGTCGTAACTCTTGTTCTACACGTGGTTTTCGTCAGGTATTTTATTGCTAATTATCCGAATCGGTGGACTTCTTAACACGGCCAACGTCGCCCCGAAAAGACATTTCCCATTCATTTCCCTTCGGTACATATTTCTGATAACATAATTTTATTATCGCAGGCCAAGGATGTTCCGTCGAAGGAAATCGGTCAGCGGACACTCGTGGGTGTCTTTTAATTTTTCATATCTGTCCAAAGTCCTTTTAGTTGCCTGTTTTTCGTCACTTATCGAAATAACATTTTCATTTGAATTTTTCTTTGGCCAGTCGGTCTGTAGTTGATAAGATACCTTCCCGTACCAATAGTTTGTTTTCATATTCTTAGATAACACAGCCGTCGCCAAATCATATCTGATTCTTTCTTTCTTTCCCTTTCTTTTTACTCAGAATTTCCCTGTCATTGTAATGACACTCTTTTCGCCATTTGTTACTTATCAAAATATCCCTTATCCATTGTCTCTTAGCAGTGTGTGTGTTCTGCTTATCACCCACGATTCGTCTCGCCTCTCTTTCTGCCTTCTTTTCTTTCTTTTCTTTTTCTGCCTCGTTAAATGGTGCCACAATGAGCTGGTTAATTCCTTTACTAATCAGATATTTTCTGGATAGTAATTTAGAACTACACGTTTAGTAAAAGTCCCAATTGTCAAAGATATAAATTAATTCATCGGAGACACGTAAGAGACTAAACACTTGGCACAGCCCTTTACGAACAAAGGAAATTATAAAACAGAAAGTATTATTATCTTTGCAATATATTTATTTTCTCATTCTACCATATTTTTTGCCGATACCAAATATTTGGAATCTATCTTTAAAGAGTGCCGATTTTAGAAATCTTCCTAGTTTGACAACAGGCTACAAACAGCAATATGAGTATTTGTTAACTTTTAAAGCTACTTCATAAAAAAAAAACACCCTAGTTTTGCTGACACTTCTGTTTGAGTGTAAGATATATGGGTACTGACGGTAATTCAACTATGAAGACATATAAGGCCTTATATCTTTTCTAAAGTCTAAAATCCAAAGCAAAACTGATTACAGCCAGAACTAGCTGAACACATCAAGGTTAATCATAACAACATGGGAAAGATCAAACATCGATCTTAGAACTACAGATACATGAAAAGAAACAATATTATGAAAGGAATGCTGGCCAGCGTTCACCTTTGTACGCAGGCCAATGAGTCCGTGCTTAGTATGGATGAACTAAGTTTAGTTAGCCTGAATTATTAAACACATCGGAGACGATCTCATTTTTCAGATGAAGTTCCTGACTGATTTACCGGTTGAAATGAGAAACAGTTCCTTAAGTCTAGCAGAACGGATTCGTGTGCTATATTAGACATTATTATTGTTGAAACTTGACTAATGCATGGAATAATAATACAACACAAAATGTACTTAGAACAAAATGTATTGAAACAAGAAATGTACACAATATTTACATATAGTCTTTTGTATATTCTTGGGAAGACCGTTCCTGGAGAATGTGTTGACTTAGACGCAGTCGGGCAGAGTTTCTGGATTGAATCTCTTGATTCCTCTCCTCGTCTTCCCGGTACCAACCATATTTATATGGTCGGTACTCCACTATGCAAATTAGATGGATCCTACCACAACAATTATCAATCTGAATATTGTAACGATCAACCTTGAAATTGCGAACTCATAACGTCACATGCTTTCACTTATTGATATCGAGCCTGATCCTCGCAAAAAACCGGGAAACAGAATGTCATGTCCTGAACTGTCATATAGGCTCCAGTCAATTACTTATCGCCCTACTGTAGCTTCCCTGTACCTTTTCTATAAATACATTTATGGCAATTATTCTGATTAATTTTCTTCGAAATTAACTGGAGTAATTTATTGGTAAGTTCTCATCATTTTACAGTTAAAATGTCCAGTCTTAAGCCTATATTGTATGTTAATTGTTTCATCTATCGCAGTTTTCACTTGAGGAATGCTCTTCCGGTTTTTGATTCCTAGTTTACTTTGATTTACAAAAATGTAAATTCTCTGCCAATCTTTATCTTCTATCTTTTTAATTCTTGTTCTTTTATTTTTCTTAATAGAGTCTTTCATCTTGTAGTCAGCAACCTGTTTTGTGTTAGTAGATTTATTGCCTTGCATGTGGTGAAATTATTAAAAAAATCATATATCAACTTCAGAAAAGCGGGCACATTCCTCTATTGTCAATTCACGCCTAACTAATTAACAGTATTTTAAACGGTTTACAGTTAATGCTTCGGAAATTAATATAAGAAAGAAAAAAAAGAGTGGTTATCACAAAGAATTGGGTATTTTGCTCTAATTTCTATTTTTTTTCTATAAAGTTGGGAATGTGATATTTTTAGTATTCATTCCCTTGATTGGAACCAACATATCACGTGATCATTAAAATAAGTTATAATATTCCTATTTTTTTATTTAGCATAGGTCAAATAAATAGTTAAAATATTGCTACGTACAATGCTAAAAAATCTACTAGGTATTTAGATTTAAACTTTTTTTGAACTTAGAGGAATAGAATTATATTCTTTAGCGAAGATATGTAAGATAATATTTATTATGCTAAGGGATAAGAATATTCTACACTTGTACTTGATTTGCAATATGCTTATTCATTTAAGATGATTATAAATATCGATTAAATTTACAAAAAGTCCTTCGATTTATCCATCGTTAGATTTACATGCATTACAATCCGCCGTTCTTATATGTCGGCTTTGAGAAAACTGTATGTCATCTGTTAGTTCGACGACACTTGCATATAAGTTTACTTCTAATCGAAAGGCAGTTACTTCCGATTCTACACAATTCTACTTCCGGTACAGTTGTTCAAGTTGGCGGCCTATCTCTTAAACAACGCTAACAAAACAAGTGTGCAGCTAGACATTTTATTAAGCTGAATGTAACTGATATCAGTATGAAATGATGTCAGGCAGAGAATTATGTCCAATGATAGACACGTTTGTGAGTATAAGTGATAAGTAGGGAAATATGTAAATGTTTAGAATTTAATCTAATAAACCAATGTTGATAAACAATTTGTGTGCCAAATAATATATTTTCAATGGCCTTGTGTTTGAACGGATCATGTAGTCCTGACTAGAAAATCAGATCTAAAAGGAGAATTAAATTTGACAGATAATTGGATTCGATGTTTAAACTAAAAGCAAAAAGAATGTCAAAACACGATGAAATATTTCGAAATTTTGTGGAAACACAAAATGGTGTGAAATATGAATATAACAATTGTTCTTTTTATTATTTTAATGACTGGACAATTAAAAAGGTATCTGGAATATGTAAAATCCGATGAAGATGACTGTAATAGTTGAATAATTTTTATTAGCTAGATTAATGAGTACTGTTGGAAATATTTTCTGTCATTTAGTATATAATTAATAACCAAATCTTGTGCACAGCCTGTTATTTATTCACAAAATTGACTGGAATCATCGAAAAATATGTATATAAAAGTACTTAAAATATGAGAAATTCCGGCATCCACCATCAGAAAATAATATTACAGAATGTAATAAAACTATGAACATCAAACAGAAATCTTGTCAGGAATCGTGAAATATGAAAAATTGCACATCTATTAAAGAGAATAAAAATGATCAGGAGTTTGATTGATTTGATTGGAAGTTGGATAACCAACTTATAATTTTATCCTTTAGCTAATAAATCACTCGCACATCCAAGCTTACGGATCTTTGTATACCAAAGAGGCTATCCATCTAAGTACATACTAGGCTCGACCTTGCTTAATATCGGTTAGCGGACGAGAACCGATGTTTCAATGTAATATTGAGCATGAAATCATGAGCAATATTGGGCATGAGAGAAATGATTAATAGCGAACTACATACATCTATGTGTACTACAGGATGCGATGGATGAATTATCGTCTAAATTACGCAAAAATGAAAATAACACTGACATCACATTTTAACAGATATATTTACCAAAATTGAAATGGAAAAGAGTAAATTAATTCAATAAAATTGGAATTGGCTTCAACCACGGTCTCCAAACGACCTCGGAATCTCCTGCAACTCTTCTAGACGGTCCCCTTGTTTAAGTTGGTGAATGCTGCCATATTCAATTCATTTTTGGCGCTGCAAAGAGTTTTGGTGATCTTTCGCTCAAATTCATGCCACACATATTAATCAAGGTGTTCCAGTCGGAGAAGTTAGGTTAACATATGTAAAGGGTGATGTGGTCGCAGAAATTGTCTGACAGCCAGGTTTGGGTTCTCCTGCTTGGGTGGCATTGTGCAAGATCGCGTAGCCAGACATAGGGTCTTACGACAGCCACCATCTTGATCCAGAGGAGTATTACCTTTTCAAGGGGTAGGATGTAGGCCTCCGTTTGGCGACTGAAGAACAACACATGCATAACGTTGCCATCACTAGAGATCTCTCTAAACACAATAACGTTCGCTGGATATACCATCCAAATCTTTTCGAATCCTCTGTATTGTCCTTAGATTGACGCCCAAACACTCTGAAATCTTTGGATGTTCCAGCGCGAATTCCAAGTAATACAACATGCCGTTTCCAAATTTTTGGCTGAGTGAATGGCGTCACAGTGATCTTTTTTCTCACAGACGGCGCCCAAGTGACTCCCAATATAGTGCACAGTCGACAAAATTAAAAACAAAGTGGGTATGCGAAATTAAAACGAAAAATGGCGCCAAGTTACCCATCACACCATGTATTACTGGATTCATCCAAGTGGGATTCAGTTAATGAATATTTCGAAAATATAAAAGAGAATAATGTTGTACAAAAAATTATATGGTACAGGATATGTTTCCTTTCTTTATCACAGTGTAATATCGTATACTATCCGAGGCACCCAGCGTTGCCCGAGTGTACATGGCTGCAATTGTATCACCCCACCCACTGTATAATCGATCCACCTGTATAGAAATGTCTGCCTGCGTCCCCGCTTGTATGCATCATCTTTAGATATACTAAGCTAATCCCCGACTCATCTTTTTACGGTATGTCATTCGCAAGTTTTTAATTGTTCTTAATAAAGAAATTCCATCGGGGTTAAATTGTGTCCTAATTCAGTAAATGTCCTAAGGCCGTAATAACTTTCAAATATTATGGCATTGTTCACAAATCTACTAATCAAAGATAAACATGGACGAAGCATCAGAGGTTGAGATAACTGCAAGGGCAAACGCCTGTCTCCCTTCTTCTTTGAACGTCTACTCTAAAGCTTGGGTTAATAAGAGTTTTATTGGGAATTTTTCATTTTTAACGCTCAATAATCCTCAAACAATATTTGCATCAAAGTGTGTTCGAATGCTAATTTAGGATGGAATCATATGAAGAAACTTTTAGCCAAATGGCAAAAGCCGATGTTGGACCTAGTTTGTCCACTCAGCTGAAATAATCTAAGCCTAACATTTATGCAAGACAATTTGTGTGTCATATGGAATTTATATGGCAAATGTGAAAGGCATTGAATGAAAAACTAGTGAGTTATGGGAGAAAAACGGGTATTTTGAACAGTTAATTGTGTTTTCTTCTTTATACGCGCGTAAGCAAGCAGGTGTAAAAACACATTATCGTATTTCCGGCGAACTGTTTTAAGAAAATCGGATAAAAAACGAGGAAGTTATTCAAGATTTTATTTTAAGTTGTATAGAAACCTCGATTTTTCATAGTGTTTTCAAATTTTGTGTGAAGCCAACCTCGCAGGAAAACTATCATGCACTATACATAAACGTCGTAACATGAGCTATGTTTGTATTAAGTGCAAATATTCAGAACATCCAGTAAAAAAAAAAATATCGCGTGTAACTTTGCCTTTGTTTTTGCAAAATGTCGTACACATCTTCAGTTTTAGCGATTTTTTTTTCCGACCTGATAGAACTGGAGATTGGAAATGTTTTCTAGACCTACTTTGATATATTTGCATCATGCGTGTACAATTTCAACGAAATCGTGGACGCGCATAAAGAGAATACACACAGAAATAGACACACACACAGAGAGATACACACACACAGACAGGCACACAGACATATATCTTCTGTTTTATAAATATAGATCTTAATCTTAAGCTAACATCTGAGTAATTTTGATCAAAACATGACTAAACTAATGGCCATGTGCGAAGCGGTTCACACGTGAGATAACCTTGATAGATTTCGGTGGAAAGACATGTGTGATGTATGGAATCGAATTCATTGTCACTGATTTTTTTTTACACAAATCTTTAGTTAAATGAAAACAGAATAAGCCATGATAATTAACGAATTATTATGACAAACCGAAAAGACATGACAAAAGGAGAAATACAGATTCTGACAACTTCACGGCGGGAAGAATACAATTCAAGCAGTATTTTTTAAAAAAATATGTAAGGACTTTGCAGACATGGAGAGTTACAACACCTGCGATTCTTAAAGAAATATTCACCGTAGACTAATTGCCTGGCGTTGTTTCAGGTGTGCTAATTAATGAGGTGAACAGTATTACTGGTCTATCTATTTAATGAAGATTTTCGGGAGGCTGTTTCCTCCCAATCTAGTTGATCTGATAATGTCTCTTACATTTGAGTAACGTAATTTTGTTTTGGAGATTGCTACAACTACATATGGAGGAATAAAAACATATATTTCATCTTCATATATAAGTTGCATTCATCCTGCTCCAAGTACAACAACCAGATATTGATAAATATCCATAGAAGTCTTCGATAGGGAGAATATTAAGGTTTTCGACTTTCCGATAAAATCCATTACAAACAAAACATAACATTTACCAACATTGAGAGTTTAACGTAAAATTAAAAATAAAGAGTCGATCCTTTAGTAATTGAAAATGGCATCCGTTTGATTCGAGAAATGGTTGGTCTAGAAATATTTTCAAC
This sequence comes from Acanthosepion pharaonis, assembly GCA_903632075.3. Taxonomy (NCBI): domain Eukaryota; kingdom Metazoa; phylum Mollusca; class Cephalopoda; order Sepiida; family Sepiidae; genus Acanthosepion; species Acanthosepion pharaonis. The sequence goes on from CAHIKZ030000804.1 coordinate 435,324, forward strand.
ATCAATGTTGTGGTGTCCTCCCTTTCGAGAGTCTATGTTGGACTCCTCCACCTACTATAAGGTTAGTAAGTGAGAAGACCTTGGGGGAGCAGTTGACCAGACTGTTCATTTCTGTTTAACTCTCTGCTTCGGCAGAGAGAAACTCGGACGAATCTTTGCCGCAGTGTTATGTTTGGTTCGGGGCGGTAGACAGGCCCTGAACCCGTCTAGGCGAGTTTAAAGGGAATATTTTTGGCCGAGCCGACGGGCTCAGAGAAACTCGGCCTTGTGCCACATACATTCCTTGGGGGGACTGTTGAATATAGGAGGCGACCAGAGTGCTCATTTATGTCGAACTGTCTGCATCTGGCAGAGAGGAACTCGGACGAATCTTTGCCGCAGGGCAAAGTTTCGTCCGGAGAAGTAGACAGTCCCTGAACTCGTTTAGGCGGGTTCAAAGGAATACTTTGGGTCGAGCCTACAGGTTCGGAAAATACACAATAAACCGGCCTTGTGCCGCATACATCGTTGTAGGTAGGGAGCTGTTAAATATTAACAGTGGAATAGATTGAAGGCTGGGTGAACCTGCACTCGCTCACTAGTCGTGTAATACCCTTCTTTTGTATTTACTGTCTAATATATGATATATCTGTAACACTTGTTTGGTTATTTCTCTGACAGATTTATCTGCCTAATTGAAATTCTAATGTATTCCTGTTCAGGAAAAAAAATCATTTACCGTTGAGATAATATTTTTTCAGGAGCAGATGCTGTTCTTTCATCGCGAGAATACTGACATAAAGTGCATAGATTAAATCATTCCTGCTTCTTGATATATAACTGTTGTGCTGTCCTCCTTCTAAAGAGTATATGTTGGATTCTTTCGCCTACTATAAGATTAGTAAGAGAGAAGGCCCTGGGAGGAACAGTCGAATAAATCTGTTCCAGCTGTGCTGATCAAACTCTCTGCCTCCGGGACAGAGAGGATACCCAGACGAGGCTATGTCGAAGGGCACAGTCTCGTCTCGGGTAACAGCTACCCGACCCCGTTTTATACGGGGTCTATGGTGAATTTTTGGTCGAGCCTACCTGCTCATATCACCCCCATTAAACTCGGCGTTGTGTCACATCCTTCCTCGTGGGGAGGCTGGAAAACTGACACACACTCACTTGTCGTGTAGTATTCTTCTGTTATACTTACTGTTTAATATATGATATATCTGTAACACTTGTTTGGTTATTTATTTAACCATTTACTTGGTCACAACAATCAAGTAGAGGCTTTTGAAAGATTATCTCTTGGGAATTTTCCAAAAATGTGGTATGATTACAAAAAAGTTTAGAGATAATAAAAAGATTTATCTGTCTAATTGAAATTCTAAAGCATTCCTTTTCAGGAAAAAATAATCTATCTACCATTGAGATAATATATTTTCTCAGCAGCAGATGCTGTTGTTTCATCACAAGAATACCGACATAAAGTGAATGGATTAAATCATTCCAGCTTCTCGATGAATAACTTAGCATTATTTTGTTGAAATTTTTTTCATTGGGTCGCATTCGTCACTTCTGAGAAAATATGAAAAACTAAAAGAACGAAAGATGAGACTGAAGATCAAACCTCAAACAGAGGTGTTTTTCTCCTTTCTTAGACGCGTTGCTACCTAAGATTATACAGCCAAATCCATCCTGTAGTTACCGGGCAGAGAATCGATAAACCATGCCTTTTCTTTTTTTCTGATATCTCTACTATTCTACAATTCGCGCCGATAACCACGATGCTTTCCACACATCACACATACAAATAAAATATATCCAACATAAAAATATATGTTTTTCATATTTGCTTCAGGCAAAATTTACTATGTACTTAAAAATTCCAAGGGTTCTTGGGGAATACATATATATTTTTATGTTCTATCTTGTCATGTGAATGTGTCTCCACATGTGTCCCAGGTATATGGCGAAGTGTTGTAAAATAATAATTATTACTGGCGAAAAGTCATGGTGTAGGTTTTAAAAAGTCGGTTGAACTGTGGATCACACCTTAAGAACATAAATATCACGTCTGAAGAGTCCAGTACAGCTGTCAACTTAAATATTCTACAGACAAATATAATTTTGTGGTATTACGTGAAGAAATAATATTATTAAGAAACCCTCCAGTAAAATGTTACCTATATATAGTGCAACTGTTTACCGAAAAAGCATGGTTTTTAACGTCTTCAAAAATATCTTTTTTTTTTATATTACTACGCTTTGTTTGCGCAAAAAATGAACATATATATATATTCTCAGCTATATAGGGTTTGTTGCCTGTTGCAGATTGCGTCAAATTGATTTCCATTCTTAATAATATTATTATTTCACGTAAAAACAGTTCAGTGTTTTCAGTATACATGAAGTCAGCTTATAACTTATACAAGAAATTAGTTTTAGGTTTTCTGTAAGGTCTACCTTACAGAAAACCTAACGCTAATGCATTGTATGTACAATACTAAGTCAAACCACCCTCCAATCTAGAATTAAGCATATACACACATCAATAGGGAAAGGAATCAGCAAGGAAATATTCCAACAACACAGTAATTTTTATAACACAGCCCTAAAAAATAGCGGATACAAAAAATAAATTAACATAAATTATAGAAACAATAGTAATAACCAGAAGCAAAGCAGGAAAAGGAAAATCATTGGGTATAACCCTCCGTTCAACCAAATTGTTAGTATTAAGTTAGGACATAAGTTCCTAGCTTTAATTGGAAAACACGTTCCTACTAAGAGCAGAGTTAACAAGATCTTTAATAAAAATACATTAAAATTAAGTTACAGTTGCACTGAAAATCTAGAAAGAATCATAAAAAAAAACATAATAATAAAATCCTGGATAAACACAAATGCCAAAACAGTTTTAATAAAAATCCTAAACTAAAAGTAGACAAAAATAATGAAAAATTATGTGATCGTAGTAACCCTGAAGACTGTCCGATGGAAAATAAATGCCGCACAAAATCTGTGGTATACCAATGCACTCTCTCATCCATTGAGAGTCCTAACACTGATAGGATATACATTAGTTCAACGAAGAATGAATTTTAAATTAGACGGTGACAACACAAAAGGTCCTTCAATAATATTAGAAATAGAAGTCAGACATCTCTATCGAAATAGTTTTGGCATTTAAAAAAAAATGCATGAAACACTTTAAGTAAAATGGAAAATAATAAATAGAACAAGAAATTGTAAAACTTGGGATGACCCGAGCCCTTTATGCCTACATGAAAAACTACACATTATTAAGTTTCTAAATAATGAAAATTTATTAAATCATAGACATGAGTTAACGGTTTTCTGCCTACATCAACAAATTTTTGTATTAAATAATTAGCATAAAAATAATTACATTCCATACTCTAAGAATAGGTTTAAAAGCTTAAATCAATCACAAGATAGAAAAAACCTTTATGAAGTCATCAAAAAACCAAATTGTAGTTCAGTGCGACCCGTTCAAGTACGAAACAGCCCTTTAGAAAAAAAATTAAAACAAGTAAATAAATAAAATCAAATAAAAGAATAAATGAATAAAATAAAATAAAACAACATTCTCTTGACACTTAACGGCATACTATGGGACCAAATGTAATCTTTCGCTGTAACTGACGAGACGATGAGCTGCCATCATTCGCTTTGAAATGGACGCCCCCACCCTATCTGAGCTTGACCTATTTCCGAAGGTAACTGATATGTGGATAAAAATCATCCCTTAGCCCTCTTACCAAAATGGTTTCCCCAGCCATTTCCATAGTAATTAATTTTGCGAATGAACATGCTTATAAAGCCGCGTAAATTTCAAGATTGGTTATTCTTAAATTTTCCCTTGAGGATAAAACAGGGCTTGATACTTTAACTCAATTTAATTTTAATGATTATGTTAAGGTTTTCGGCTCTCATTTTTGAAACATGAGAACTTTTATGTAGCGAAGGAATCATTTTAAAAATAATTATAACACACACACACACATATATACATATATATATATATATATATATATATATATATATATATATATATATATATATATATAATTGAACAGTAGAAAAGATTTATTGAAAATTTTGCAACAGAATGTGGAAAAGATAGAATTAGAAGATGAGAAACATTAAACTTGCCAAAGAAAAAAAAACGAACTTTTTTGGAAGATAATATTTATTGAGGATGATGCAAAAAGAATGTCGCGTTGTGTTACAATATTTATTAAAAATTCAAATGAAGTAAATATATACATGTAAACGAAATTGTGATAAAACAAAATAAATTAGGCGAACACGTTCACGTAAACTATGTTCTCAATTTTTTTTTTATTGTGGAATACCGACTTATATTGCACGGACATGGGATCTGAGCAAGTGTTTGGATAATTCATGAAGATTATATTAACTAGACTGTCACAATTATATTAAAATAAAATGTTCACAAAGCTGTTTGATATTCGCTCTCGTATGGTACGTAAGGATGGTTGTATGTCATCTTAAACAGCAGAAGGAAAATGATTATATCCCCAACAGAAAATGGTATAACTGTGAAGTACATCACATATCTATATACGTTTACATCAATATGGTATTCTTGTTTTCAGCCAAAATATTCTGCCTTCGAAGCTCCGAATCCACTGTATATCGAGATTTGATAGAATAATTATGTTCGTCGTGCGCATACTCAAACAATAGCTGTGAAGAGCTGGGAACTGATCACTTAAACATTCCATATCTATCTCAAATGAATCTATTAATAGAAAAGATCAGTGTACAGAGGATGATGGGTCTAGGTTATATAGTGCGGATATTAATGAACTTGATAAAAAAATCAACATACTTTATCAATCATTACATGAAGAATTACTAAAGATCGAACTTTCAAAAAGAGAAAAATGATATCGAATCAGAACGAATGTAGTGAGAGTAAATGCAATGGAAAAGTCATAAAAATTCAGGGTGAGGCATCATTATATACTAAACAATAAATTCCCGCTGCTTAAATTTCATTTGAGGCACGGGGGAGTAATGGATAGCGGTTCGGATTCAGGTATTGGAGAGCCGAGTTTGAATTCCAGTTTGATCCATGACATTCACTTACGTGCTTCGGAAATCTATGAATCCTTTTCCCCCCTTAGTTATGGGTAAATAGTAGACAATACTGTGTTCTATATCTTTAGAAGGTAACTCTGAAGTCAAACCGTCAGGCTATCATGTCCACGAACACCACATCTACTGCAGCTGCTATACATGTTGTGCCTCTACGACTCTGATGGATAACCAGATTCATGATCATGATATTTCAGTTATAACAAGTTGGTGATAAGGACATTGGGCATATATACGCTGTTACTGAAGTAGTTTTGCCCTAAAACGCAACCTGCCATAAACACAAAACATTAACCTAGTCATTTAGAGCATTTAATCATATGGATACTTTCATATGGACGTCATGCATCGCACCAATCACCTTCATAAATATCTAAACATATATACAAGCGCTTTATCAGATTTATAGTCTAATGCTTTCCAGCGTGTGAAGTGTGTAGGTCTTGGAGAAGACAAATCTTTTTCGAAACTCGTAGACTGGAGTTACAGAAAGACAGGCAAAGATTTATACCGGGCAACAGAAACTGAATTACTTGAGAAATTTCAACATAAGCTTAACGTATCAAAGGTGGTAGTTGCATAATTAAAAGAAAAAAAAAACTTGTAGTTCCAACGAATGAATTATTTTTATCGAAATATTTCGACTAGCAATTGCCAGTCTAGCTAATCGAAATATTTCCATAAAAATAAATCATTCGTTGGAACTACAATTTTTTTCTTTTGATAATGAAGGTTAAAGTAGGTACATATGTTTAAATATCTGGAGAAGGGTGTAGCAGGCAAAGAAACGTATAAAATGTTATGATGAGGATGGATTAAAATATTTAAATATCACTTGTAAAAAAATAAGCAATATAGTGAGAATAAAGAGCCTAATAAATGTTTACTAGGCTGTTATGAAATATGGCCCTATTATTTGTTATCGATTATTTGATGGCATACACATAGATGAAAATTAGACATGAACCGTCAAACATATGGATCTACCAACAAATCTTGTGAATACTACAAAACTACTGAAACATATAATAAGAAATAGACCAATAGGAAAATGTCGAGTAACCTACATAAACTCAACAAACAGATTATGACGATATTCAGTCACCCCCCACCCCCCACGAGGGTGTCATGTGGCACAAGGCCTTTTTAACGTGGGCATTCCCGAGCCATTAGGCTCGGCCAAAAAATAGTCCATTTGAACCCGTATAAACGAGTTCTGGGCCGGTTTTACCTCCCCGAAGGAGACTCCGCCCTTCGGCGTAGCCTCCTTCGGGTTCCTCCCGCCCGTAGGAAGAGAGTTTAACGGAAGCAGTCGGTTCAAAGGTGAACGACTGACCCCAAACGGATGATGACAGGGACCATGAGACTTACAACTGAAAATGAAGAAGCTTGAGAAGTGCAATTATGCCCGACGATAAGTCATGAACATTAATAATAATAATAGTAATAGTAATAATAATAATAATAATAATAATAATAATAATAATATTTTAATTGTTAAAATATGTTTTTCCCTGAAAACCCTCAATGCATGTCCGCCTCTGACATTTCATCTAGCCATTTCGAATTTTACTAAGTTAAAACTTATTTTAACTTAGTAAAAAAACGTGTAAAACGCATGATCCGAAAGATTATGGGCAAATAACACGTCTATCCATCACATATAAATTTATAAGGTCTCTCTTGACAAACTGTACTTAGACTTTCTTTGAACAAAACAATATTCTTCCATTAGAACAGAAGGGATAACTGAGATATACCATGGTTGCCAAGATGAATTATTGATAAAAATGATCCCGGAGAATTGCAGGAAAAGAGTTAAGAATCACAGCACAGCATCGATACATTTCGCTAACGCCTTTGATAATGTTTCACACTCTTGGATCCTTAAGGCGTTAGATATGTACAAAGTTGACTCGATGATAGTAGATTACCTTAAAACAACATGGGAATTCGGAAAACCACATTATACCTAAATCACCGCTAAGGCACTGGCACATTAAACTGCCTGAATATACAACGAGGAATCTTTCAAGAAGTCTATAATAAATATAAATTAGCGAATGAAGGAGAAAATAAGAGAGAAATATGAAAGAAGTCTGTGTCTGTTACTGAAAACAGAGTCGTATTCAAAGAGTTGAATATCAGCCATAAATACATTGACTGTACTTGTGGTCCAATACAGTTTCACCCGGACCATAGCTGACATTAATTGAATATGCACCAAGACAAGAACAATTTTCACTTGCCATCTCATGCATCATCCTATGTATCGTCTGTATGTGTTCAGATTTGAAGGAGACAGAGGATTAGTTCATACAAAACTAAAACAATAAGCCTTCAAAGGTATATGGAAACAACTGAATGCTGGATGATGATGATATGTGTCAAAGAACATGAAAGAAGTAATAAATAATATTCAGTAATAAAGGAAGCCAACAAGCTGAAAATGGAATTTCAAGTGGTCGAAGAATTGTAAGTAAAACATCATACGCCTAATGCAGCGGCAAAACCATACGAAAGAAGGCAAAGGCAAATAGAATTGATTAGATACGTAAGCGAATGCAAGTCAAACGTCTTCACAGTCAATATTCTACCCGTATCACGAAAGTATATTTCAAGATCTTTGTATGTTGATAGTTTTTATTCTTCCTTCACATGGCCGATGCTTGTTAATTAAAAAATACCACGCACATATATTGAAAAAGTGTTTTAAACAAAATGCAGGTTCCGTAATAAATATTGACCATCTTGTATCAGGTTGCACGACATTGGCACCCACTGAATATAAAACCCAGTATAAGAGAGTGAGTCAATATTTCCATGGGAAAATATGGAACGTTTACGGAAATAAATTTGCAAAAAATTGTTATGAACACCAAGCACAGCCGGTTAAATAAATATGACATGTAACAATTTTAAGGAACTTTACAATGCTCACATACAAAACAATCAAAGCTTATCGCTCTGATATCGTAATTAGAGACCGCAAAGACAAAATGTGCCTCATTATTAATATGACATTCTCTACAGACTGCAATGTATTTTTGAGATATTCAAAAACTATCAACATACAAGGATCTTGACATCAGCTTGATGGGAAGTGGTTGAGTATTGACAGCGAAGCTATATATTTTGTCATTGTTTCTGTATTTGGTGGGTTGGAATTTTTTTTTTCTTTCTTTTTAAAGTATTTTGTAGTTTCAGTCGCTGTATTATGCTTTTCTTGTATTTCTTCACACACTTGAAACTTCATTTTGAACTTCATGACTTAATTTATCACTGAATGGAGTCGCTTACTACTTTCATGTTTTTGACACAGATCATCACCCAGTCTACTGTATTTTCTAAGTATCTATAAGGTCATTAGTTGTAGTTTTGCAAAAAAGTCCTAATTGAACTAATCCTCTACCTACTTCATACAAACGATCAACATCAACGTTGGGATGGTGCATGCGGTGGCATGTGAGGAGCTTTCTCATTTTGCCGTTTTATTTAAATGTTTATAACTGATATTCTATTTTTCAAAATTCAGATAGGTATTCAATACAAGAAGCATACGTTTGTAGTACTCCTTTCTTAAGTTCTCCCTCATTTGTTTATGCTGTATTTCATCGTCTTCGCTAACTCCTTGTTACCTATTTTCTTCTTCGTGTTCTAATTCCCTAATCTTTTTTTTCCAACATCTAAATCTATTGAGTGTGCTTCTGTAACTATTCCTTCTTTTAATATTACTTTTGGGCATTTATCTAATCTGAAATCCATACCCATCGACACTGAAAATTTTACAGTATTGCAGAGACCCTTCAACTCATTGTCGTCTTTACCAAAATGTTTGAGAAAACCATGCAGAGTAGTTAATTGAGTTTTTTTCTTATTTTTTAGTAACCATAGCGATTATTGTTTAGTGCATGTGTTAGTGGGGATTAAGGCAATACAAATGGGAAGGTTTCCCACAGAGTCTCATTGAAAGATTTCTGTTATTATTATTATTATTATTATTATTATTATTATTATTATTATTATTATTACACATCTGCGGGCGAATAGCAGGGCAGACGGGCCACCAGTCTAAGAGAAGGTAAGTCTGAATTCAAAAGTGTATGAAGCCCTGGTGTAGCACATACTATACAGCAAAAATTTCAGAATTGCTGCCTTTCAGTTCGTCGCTAATTTCAGCCTCGTTGTGGCAGCTCCTGCGACGGGACTAGTGACAAATTTTAATGACCCTGCCGTTAACTTGGATCCATCAGTGACATAGAGAGCGAGCACATGCTGTATGGTCAGCATTTTGTCCTTCATACGAACAAGTCTACGCTTGATTCTACCTTACAGATGGGTGCGATGAAATTCATGGCCATTGATGACCGGCGGAGAACTCTATTATTATTATTATTATTATTATTATTATTCCTTTCATGATTTCTGGCGTTTACACATTTATTATTATTATTATTATTATTATTATTATTATTATTATTATTATTTATTTTCTTTGATTTCTGGCGTTTACACATTTCTTTCCGGATCCTTTCCTATGATTAGAAATGGCATCATGACATTTTCCACTGACAAAAAAAAAAAATAAAAATGACATAGATAATGCCCTTCGTAAAGTGTGGGCCGTACTTGTCAGAAAATTTTTTTCTATCTCCTCGAGGCATGGACTTCCAGATTCCCTTCAATTAGTCTACTGCAATCTTTTCCAATCAGTCCTAGGGCTGCAACTACAAGAAGGATTGTTGATGTTCCCATATGCCGCATTTTCGAGATTTCTATTTAAAGGTCCTTGTATTTTGACAGATTTTTGAATATGTTCAAATATACATTGCAGTCAGCAGGGACTGAAATATAAATAAAGAGGCACCGTTTTTGTTTGTTGTCTTTAATGAAAATATCTGGGCGGTTGGCCTTGATTGTTCTGTCAGTGTGTATTGTGTAGACCCATAGAATTGTAACAGGTCCTATCTCCGTAACCGGGTCTGGGTGGTGTTCATACCAGTTTCTTTCAGTTTTCTTCCCGTAGAAGTTGCAGATTTTCCAGTGCAGATATTGGCCCACTCTGTCATATCGGGTTTTATATTCAGTGGTTGCCAACACCGTACAACCTGCTACAAGATGATCAATCGTTTCTGGATATTTATCACAGAATCTGCATTTTGGGCTGACACAATGTTTTAGTATATGTGCTTGATAATTCCTAGTTAGCAAGCATTGGTCCTGCACAGCAAGGATAAAACCTTCAGTTTCCGCTTTCAACCCTGCACTACGTAGCCACTGATGGGTACAGGTTTTGTCTACGTCAGTTTGTTTAGCACGGGCAGAGTATTGGCCACGAAGCGGTTTATCTTGCCATTGCTTCTGTATCTGGTCGGTTGCATTCGTCTTTGCTATCTTTTTTAAGTATTTTGCGGTTTCAGCCGGTGTATTGTGCTGTAGTTGCATCTCTACGCCCATTTGAAACTCCATTTTGAATTTGTTGGCTTCTTTCATTACGGAGTAAAGACGCTTACTACTTTCATGTTCCTTGACGCATGCCATCATCAAGTATTCTGTAGTTTCCAAGTATCTTTGGAGGCCAATTGTTGTAGTTTTGTAGGACAGTTCTAGTTGAATTAATCCTTTGCCTCCTTCGGATCCGGGCACATACAGACGATCAACATCAACTTTGGGATGATGCATGCGATAGCAAGTGAGAAGCTTTCTCGTTTTGGCGTACATTCGCTTAATTTCAGCTTTGGTCCAGTTAAGGACATAAAAGCTGTATTGCACCACAGGGACAGCCAATGTGTTTATGGCCGATATTCTGTTTTTTGAGTTTGGCTCAGTATTTAGTACGAGACGTACACGCCTGTAGTACTCTTTTCTTATTTTTCCTTCATTTGGTTGTGTTGTATGCCATCTCCTTCGCTAATTCCTAGGTACTTATAAGCTTCAGCATGCACCAGTTCCCTAATCTTTGTGACAAAATCTAAATCTATTAAGGGTGTTTCTGTAATTCTACCTTTCTTAAATGTTACTTTTGCACATTTATCTAATCAGAAGTCCATACCTATGTCGTCACTGAAGTATTTTACAATATTGAGGAGACATTTCAACTCATTGTCGTCTTTGGCAAAGAGTTTGAGATCATCCATGTAGAGTAGATGACTGAATATTTTCTTATTTATTTTGTAACCATAGCTACTGTTGTTCAGTTCATGTATAAGAGGGATTAAGGATAAACAAAACAGAGGGTGACAGAGAGTCTCCTTGAAAGTTTCCAAGTTGGATATTCAGACGGTTGGATATGGCAGTGCCCCCGGAGTGACTAAGGTATAGTTTGGTGTTCCACATTCCCATGCTGTGCTTAAGGAAATTTAACACCACAGGGGAGACTTTGTATATTTCCAAAGTCTTAAGGATTCAAGAATGTGGAACACTATCAAAGGCTTTACGATAATCAATCCACGCTGCATTTAGATTCCTGCGTCGTCTCCTGCAATTTTCCAGGATCATTTTATTTATCAGAAGTTGATCTTTGCAGCCATATGAACTTCTTCTGCATCCATTCTGTTCCAGCGGGAGAATGCTGTTTGTTTCGAAAAAGGAATAAGTACGGTTCGTCAGTACAGACGTGATCAACTTATACGTTGTGTAATACCTTCAGTAATCCATTCCGGGATTTTATTGGGATTATTTACAAGCGTTGATAATGTTTTGCAAGTATTTCATGGGTAGATGAAAGATGATACAGCCAGAAATTGGGCAACTTGTCATTTCCTGGGGATTTCCATTTTTGGGATTTCGTTAGAGCTTGCCTAACATCATCTGGGGATATATTTCCCATTCTTGCAGAGGCATGTCCAGCAGTCGTTCTTCATGCCGTATCCATTCTGCATTTGGGTTATATTCCTTTTGGCTGCTCCAAATGTTTTCCTAAAATATCTGTACATTATCAATCGATGGTGGCCTTTCGACATGTATACGTGTTTTTCCAATTTCCCTGTAAAATTCCATAAGATCTGCTCGGAATATTTTATTTTGCTGATAGAACCTACAACGTTTTTCGTATCGTCTTCTTCTCTGTGACTTTAGCTGAAGTTTCTGCTTCAGCATTTCCTTGATTGATGGAATATCAATTAGGGATTTAATGTTATATTTCTGCTTGATCTTTTTGCATTTACGTGTGGAAATATTAGGGTTTCTGGTGAGCTCATCTAATATAGAAAGCTCACATCTGATTTGTTTTATTTCTCGTATCAGTTTGGTTTTCCAAGCTGGTTCTCTGTGTCTGTTAATTTTATTTATTGTCTTGACCCCAAGCTTCCGTGTCGCAGCTAAAGCTGTTGCGTATATGACGTTGTTAACTTCTGTGATGTTTCCCGGAGGTTTATCTGTTAACAGTATTTCCAGAGCAGCATTGTATCTTTTCACGATGTGCTTGTTGGAATTCGTCATATGGATTTTCGGGAGCTGGTTTCTGTCTGACAATTGTATGAAAGTTGCTCTGCTGAGTACTTGGATGACGCCATTTTTCGCTTCGGTGATTTCAGCTTCGTGGTTTTCAAGGAATTCTAACTTATTGTCACTGAAGATGACTGCAGGTACATTTTCTGGAGAACTGCAGGTTGTGTTTAAGGTAGAGTCTTGGGTTTCATTTCCAGGGAGATTATTTCGTATTTCATTCGCTTTAGCGTCCACCTCATCCTCTGTTGCATTCCTTATTTCTACATTCGTCCCAATAGAGTTTGAGTGATGGGTCATAGTATTTTGTCTTATATCTAATGTTATCTATTTCTGACTTTGAGAGTCTGTTGTTTCGCATGATGTCCCTACGGACATTGGCAAGCATGTTTGGATTGAGGTTAGGTCTTATCTCATTTCCCACCGTACTTCTCCATATTTGGTAAGTTTTATTGGTGGTGTTCTTTGCTGGGTTTTCGAGTGCAGTGAAGAAGGATGTCATGACATGACGATACTCTTCATGGCTCCATTTCGTTCGTTTACTTTTTATTAGTCGATTTGGTATTGAGTCACTTGATACAAGGTTGGCAATAATCCGGGTTTGGTGACCTAGTGTCTCTTCGTGTGTAGAAGAGTTTGTTCCAGTCACAGACTTTTCGTCCTCAGACTGGTTTCTCTCTGAGGGACGCGGCCCTTGTTGTCCCGGTTGACGGGCGATCCGGTATGAAATATTATTCATATTCATTGAAATTGGTAGAGATGCGTTTTAACCTTGACCGCCAAGGGGTAATTATGTTTAGGTTACCAGCTTTAGGACGAGTCTCGAAGAAGATCCAAAAGCACTCCTAAACAATGAGATTGTGGATGTAGTAATATATCGAAGGTGGAATAGTTCATAATAGTGTACGGTGTTCAGTAGTGTAGACGATACTAAGTTTTAACTTAGTATATGTCGGAGTGATCACTCCAAGGGGGAATATCAGATTTTAGTATATAGACTGTAGCCATGAAAAAAAAATACAATATGATCCCTGTCAATGCGGATACATACACATGTACATTATATATATATACACAAGGGAGAGACAGACAGACAGACAGACATTGGTAAACAAGTACACATACACGCACCGACAGAGATATGGGATGCCAAGGGTAAGAGAAAAAATGAAAAAAAAAGAGAAAAATAGACATGGATGTCCGCTTAAGGTCGGCGGGGTGGCGGAAAAATTGAAATATAAGATAAAAAAAGAAAGAGAAAAGTGAACGGAAAAGGAAAGAATTAACTTAAGTCAAAAGGATTTAGAATCATATCAAACTACAGGAAAAGTATCATTCCAAAATGGTACATTTACCATTTCTTACAAGTTTGGAGCATGGCACAAGTGACTTTCCACAAATGTTCAATTTTCCGTCGCCATTGTATGGGGTAGGCTAGACTTATACTACAAATTGGTAGGGGGCAATATCAAAGAATTCATTAAACAACTGGGTAGGAGCAAAGGAATAAAAGTTATACATTTCCGGTCATCTCTCAACCTACTAGCCGCTAAAAGATATATTTTTAAATTTGTTAGTCAAAGGGCAGGGCATTGTAAGAAAATTACACATGTAGCCATGAAAAAAATACATATATATATAATACAATATGATCCCTGTCGATGCGGATACATACACATGTATATTATATAAAATACACACAGACACACACACACACACACATATATATATATATATATATATATATATATATATATATATATACATATATACATACACACACACACACACACACACACATATATATATATATATATATATATATATATATATATATATATATATATATATGCACAAGGGAGAGAGAGAAACAGATATTAGTAAACATGTAGACATACACGCACCAACAGAGATATGGGATATAGATATTATTATTATTATTATTATTAACCTGGTAATCCCTAGAGAATGTATCGTTGAAGATCTACAAAAAGCTATCAGAATATAAGGATCTTGAAGTGGAAAGCTAAAAATGTGACTCGTGAGTACATCAATAATTCCAGTTGGAGTCCTCGGATGGATTTGAAATTATTCTGATTATCACGTACCTCAAAGGAAAACGAAACAATATCAATGTAATATGCATGTGAACTAATTCTAATTGTTCGTTTTTGCAAAAATGAATAGTGGGAAATGTGATGAAGCCATTTTTGACATCACGGTTCTGGTTGGGACGTGAAATGTAATATCTATACAACAGAAATCAATGAAATAATAATATTATTAATAGTAATAATAATTATTATTATAATTTATTTATTAGTAAATAATATCCAATTTTTATTTTATAAGTTATACAATGCAAATATATATATAATAAAATATTCTTTAAATATTATTAGTATCTATATATTAATTGTATTCACGAATAAAATATATTCGTGTAAAAACAGGATTAGGGAGATGTAAATATTTTTCATATCATTGAAAAATTTAGAGTAGAAGAGGTAAAGTCAAAAAAACTTACGTTGAAAATGGAAGATAAGTTGGAGTCTCGTGAATCACGTCGTGTCTACTTGGGATACAAACGCATATAAATGAAGATTTTGCCGTTTTTCTTAATAATAGGAATAGTAAAATAATATTAAAAAAAGAAATTAGAATATAGCAAAACGAGGCCTGGCCCCCTAAACGTGATGGCACCCTATGAGATGGACATGATCTGGCACCCACGAACCAGCTCCCATGTATGTGTAAATACGAACTGGCTATGATGCTGAGACAGCAAAAAACAATATTGCTGAACCGCATCGGTAAACGCGCGGGTCAAATAGGAACATGATCCCCAGTGAGGAACAAGACTGAGATTGAAAAGTCTGTAACTCGAACAAATTCTACTCAACGAGAACTAGAGAAAAATCAGGCCGAGGCCAGACCTGACAGAGGCCCACTATATGCATTAAAATAATATCCCACAAGAAGAACAGTAAATGAATTGTCTAAGGAAAAGTATATTGAAGTAATGATGGCATTTTATAATGATACGATCAATTCGAGTACGACAACAACGGCCAAAGCCACCGATAACATATGGCGGAAAACATCCCTCAAACAAACTAAACATCGATATCAGAAAATAGTCAATATCAAGCGTAACATCATCAGAAAAAAAGATTACCTGATATTGAACTCGAAAGCATCCGAGAAAACATCAAAAATAGATTAAAAGTTAACATCGAGCGGCTAAATAATAACAACTGAAAGGTGACACATAGAGACGAACAAACAGAAACCAGTTGTAATAATCTGATGTACACAAGCAAACAGAGGAAGATAATGACGAATATGAGAGCGGAAGAGAGATGACAGAAACATCCAAGAATGTAAAGAAAATGTCTTTCGAAGAAAGGCCAACAATTCCAAATGTAACAAAGAACCGTAAAGTGAAGAAAACCATCAACTTCGCTAAGCAAGCAAATAGAAAAATAAGGGAGCAAATGGAAAAACCGATGGACCTGCCAGAAATTAATCATCTTATATACGACGCCTCGGCAACGATCACAGAAACAATAGGTGAAAAATTAAAAACACATCGTAAATGAAAAACAAAAATGACAATCGGGAAAGAAAAAATAGAAACAGAAATAAATAATCTACGAGGTCAATTGTCACTTCTAAGTGAAGTAGACAAGGGCGCTAAAATGAAAGGGGGAAAAGCAGTCAATTGAAACGAAGCCTTGACATAAAGAATAAGACTGACGTTTCAAAAGTTAAAGAGAAGCTAAAACAAAATTTCAAGCGAAGGCACAGATTCAGGCAATATGAAAAGAAGAAACAGATTCTTCTGGAAAATCAAGATCTTCAAAGAAGATCCAAGAAACTATGCCAAGAACTTGGATAAAAATAAAACAGAGATAAATGACCCGCCTAATATCCAAGTCAAGATGTTCTGGTGTAAGATGTGGGAAAACTGCAAAATTCACAACGAAAGAGCTACATAGAGCAAAAACAGCAACAACACACATATACATAGAGTACCAAAAATGGACGGATATGAATATTGCTGTAACAACAGTTGTCATCTGCAAATGGCTGACGTTGGGAGTAACATACCTACTCACAAAAACAGAAGAGACGTAGAACCGAATGAACTATAGGTCCATTACCTAACTACCACCAATGTACAAGAGCGTCCATACTATCATAACGAAAAGGAAGTACAACTTCCTTGAGAAAAAATATTGGCTCACAGTAGAAGAGATGGAATATAAAAGAGGAAATTACGAATGCAAAGACCAAGTAATTATCCATAAAACAATATTGGAAGAATTGAAAACATGGAACAGAATCTTATCGATAGCCTGGATCGACCACAGAAAGGCGTTCGAAACTGTACCACAATCATGGATAGAGGGGGGCCTAACAATATAGAGAGTATGCACCACAACGTCCAAATTCATAACGAAGAGCATGAAAAACTGAATGGTCACATTAAAACTAATCCATACAAACGGATCATCAACGTCGAGACCATTCGAGATCAAAAGTGGGATCTTCCAAGGAGATTCATTATCACTACTACTCATAGTGCCTGAACAATAGTAGCTACAGAAAGAAGGTACAGAATGACAAAATAAGTAATCTTATTCTATATTGATGATCTTAAGACGTTTGCTACGGATAACAACCAACAGAAAGCCATACTCACCATCGTCAAAATCTTTATTAAAGACATTAAGACGAAGCTTTGAATCAGAAAATGTGCCAAGACCACCTTCAAAGGCGGTAAACTAACGGAAACTTCAGATTTGGACCTTGATATCAAAAAGAACATTAAGGAAATACACAAAGATGGTACATACAAATACAATGGAATTAACGAAAAAAAACAAACAACTAAATACGACATATAACAATGAAGAAAAAAAACCTGAGAAGAAGATTACAGTAGAGTGGGTTTGATGCTAGAAAGCGAACTTAATGCGCCAATAAAATGAAAGCTATCAATCCTTTAGCTATACCCGTAGTAAAATGCAGATTCAACATTGATAAATGGAAGTTGAATGACATTAAACGTTTTGACGTAAAAAGACAGTAAAATGCTTCCATAAACGAGGATGCAACACCGGAAATCAGATGTTGTTAGGCTGTACGTACTAAGAGCTTTAGGAGGCTGAGGTCTTATCCAACTTGGACTACCTCTAAAAAAACAAACATCAGATTAGAAGCATTCCTCACAAAAACCAAAGCACTTCTTCTACAAATAGTAAAACATGAAAACCCCTTCATCAACAAAGCAGCTGCACTCTGAAAAAAAAGCTTAATGTGCCTTACCTCCTACCAACAAAAAAACAAAACGAATACTAACTACGTCAAACGAGTAGCATGGAAAGCAAAAGCACTTGGCCAAATGAAATTACAAAAATGATTCCGGGGGAGACAAGACGTTGCATGGCAAATACTTAAAAGAAACAACAAAGAAGCAGATGTAGATCAACAGAAAACACATCAGAGACTGCGTAAGCATCAGGTTGAAACTGAGGCAGAAGGCTAAATTGTTGCAGTTCCGTACCAGGGCCTCGCATCCAGATTCTGTCACTTTTACATATTCAAGGATCGAAATAATACGAAATGCAGGATCTGTGTAAAATGTGATGGAACTTTCGACCATATTAACTTAGGTTGTCCGGAAATAACAAAAATTTATATACCAACTTACATAACAAGGTAACAACATACGTGCCCTGGAAGGTATGCACCGAACCAAAAGAACTGAGAGATTGTATGACCGCCGACCATACTCGGTTACCCAAAATAACGATAACGGAACATACCAATTCAAACTGACAGGTAAATAACAGCCAACAGACCATATATTATTATAAAAGAATTCAGGAAGTAAATGCTTATTGACATAGCAGTACCATCTGATAGAAACAACCCTATGAAAATTATCGAGAAATTGTCCAAATATGAGGACCTGGAGATTAACAACACGTGGGGAGTGAATACTGTGCTCATAATAATCCGATCTCTGGGCCTCGTGAGAAAAGGAATGAATAATTTTGCAAACAATATCCCATGTAACATTAACATACAATTTACCCAGAAGATCGCCCATCTCATATACTAATGAAAGGGCTACCAATTAAATGCCAATTCTCCTATTGGGCCTAATGACCATAGTTTAGTCAAGGATTTACATGATACAAAGCAGGAAACGTAAATAAATAAATAAATAAAGAAAGAAAGAAAGAAAGAAAATAATAATAATAATAATAATAATTTATTTTACGAGACATATTTAATAATTTGATAAAATTTGAAGTTTTATATCCATTACAAGAAACTCCAGATGCCTCTATTTTACATGTAATTTACTGCATATATCTGCAGCGAAAATGTTTTTCACATATCATTCATGTGTTCAAACAGCTGCATCTATAACTATAGAAAATAATTTGTTTGACGAAATCATTTTACTTTTATTCGTGTAGTGGCTTTTTATGTATTCATTTTTGTGCTTTCCCTTATTTATGTATTATTGTATATCTGAGAAAAGATATGAATTACATAGAGAATAAGGAAAATAATTTCCAACGTAACAAAGCAATGTAAGATATCTTTATTTTAATTTTTGGTTTCATATTACATCTTCTATTAAGCTTTTTAACAAGAATAGTAGTCTTTTCATTATAGGTATTCCTTCAGGTATTCATCTACAGAAATCCTTCTGTCCACTCTTTTGTCATCTCGTCTTTTTTATATTCCTTATCTGTTTCATCTTGTTTTCTGATGATCTTTTCCCCGTTTGTTTTACTTGATTTCAGTGTGTTGTTCTTTTTAACTTCTTTTTTTCTTATGTTTTTATACACCTTATTTAGTGATAGTGTTTCATTTGTTCCTTTCATTTTTTATCTGGTTACTTCTACATAGGTTATTTTACTGGCGCCCATATTTTTGTAAGATATAACTTGGTTCTGGATTTCTAAATTTTCACATATGATCTATCTATCTATTTATCTATATATCTATCTATCTATTTTTGCTCAAATCTCTGTCTCTGTCTTTTGTCTGTCTCTCTGTCTTTCTATCTTTCTACGTCTGTATCTCTGTTCATATCTATCTCTATGTGTCATCTATCTATCTATCTATCTATCTATCTATCTATCTAAACATATTTTATAAGGAGTATCAATTAATAAAATGTATCTGCCAACGCCTGGTTTTTCATTTCGCTTTGTTTCCTTTGTATTCATGTTTCTTATAATATCTATCCATACATATCTATCTCTCTCTTTTGCGTGCCCGTATCTATCTCTGTTCATACATCTATCTATCTATCTATCTATCTATCTATCTATCTATCTATCTATCTATCTATCTATCTATCTATCTCTCCTTTTGCGTGCCCGTATCTATCTCTGTTCATACCTATATCTATCTATCTATCTATCTATCTATCTATCTATCTATCTATCTATCTATCTATCTTTTGCGTGCCCGTATCTATCTCTGTTCATACCTATATCTATCTATCTATCTATCTATCTATCTATCTATCTCTTTTGCGGGCCCGTATCTATCTCTGTTCATACCTATATCTATCTATCTATCTATCTATCTATCTATCTATCTATCTATCTATCTATGTTCATATCTATCTCTCCCTTTTGCGTGCCCGTATCTATCTCTGTTCATACCTATATCTATCTATCTATCTATCTATCTATCTATCTATCTATCTATCTATCTATATCTATCTATCTATCTATCTATCTCTTTTGCGTGCCCGTATCTATCTCTGTTCATATCTATCTATCTATCTATCTATCTATCTATCTATCTATCTATCTATCTATATCTCTATCTATCTATCTATCTATCTATGTTCATATCTATCTATCTCTTTTGCGTGCCCGTATCTATCTCTGTTCATACCTATATCTATCTATCTATCTATCTATCTATCTATCTATCTATCTATCTATCTATCTCTTTTGCGGGCCCGTATCTATCTCTGTTCATACCTATATCTATCTATCTATCTATCTATCTATCTATCTATCTATTTTCGGAATACCACAATAATCAACTGATGTACTATAACAAAATAATCCACATATATCCCATATCAAACTAGTTACATTCCATTACCGCCATTAGGACAACAGACTACATCCACTAACGACGAACGTATGTCCCCTCGAATTAGCACAATGCTTTGTGAGAATACTGGGCCTGTAACAGACATCTGACCTCAAGTTGAATTCGTACATAAGATCCATCGCTAAAGATACAGGTAAAATATCATCCCACTGTACCGTTGCTGTAAGTACCTGATTCCTCATGGTATCTTCTACATTTACTAGTGCCAGATCAGGTTAAAAATAGTTGAATGTTGTCATACCTGGGCGATAGCTACACTGTCATTATTTTCCAGTCATGATAGAGTTCAAAAGCGTCTCTGAGTCCTTGTGCTTGATGAATTATTATCCACAATCTAACCTATCACTCACGGGTTGGGTGTGGCGAGCCTATCACTGATCTAACTGTACTTCCAAGAAAACTGCACTGACAAACAATATTCCTTGGTCCCGTCAGATCTAATCTTCACGACTTCGGCCTGCCATGCCACTTACATTGTAGCAAATCACCCGAATTCCCTCCGGATTCCATCGGTGAGAAGTAAGTCTCATTCGATCAGCTTCTTCTGTGAACCACTTCTCTGTGGAAGAGATCCCCATGACGTTGTTTCCCCATTTACTACAATCTTAACCTGTTCAAGTCTAGGGTTAACAGTTATCATCCCCTCCTATCTGTACAAATTACCCACTAACGTATCCCTTTGCTTCTAGTGGTCCCGGGACTTGTATAGGATGGAACTTACCGTAAATAATAAAAAGCGCCAATCAATAATGGACACCTAATGATAGCTATATTGTACTTGGTTGGAAAGTTTTTTCTATAACATTTATGTCAACCAAGATGGAAACAATTCTTATAAATACTACTACAATATTAACCATTGCTCATTTTATAGATAAAACATGAAATTATCTATCTATCTTGATTTTACCTCATTTATTGATATCTATAAAATCTCAGTTATCGTTCATAAGAACCTTAACCTAGTGTAATCTCATATAATGGCGAAGGTGTTCAATTTCTATCTGAAGTGCTTTTATCTCAAGTTCACTGATAATACAAACAATAAGCACCCTATTTAAGAATGCAGGTGAGTTCATATAACCATCGTAAATCAGCCATTCAGCCTCATTAGATTAATCAGCAAGCTTGTTATGCTCTTAAGAAAAAAGTTCAGTGCAGATATTTCTATAAAAAACAAACTATTGTGCGATAAACAGTATGGGTTTTGCTCTTCTATATCCAATGATGATGATGTAACTTTCATTACATATAGTCAGTAAATCAATAGAGGGTAGGTACGTAAAGAGATTAGACATAATAAAAGGTTTTGATAATGCGAGACAATGGCGGATGCAACACAAAAGCTCCGGGTATATCATCTCTGGAAGTCTCTTCATAAAATATCAGGACCTTCTTTTCAGTTATGTCCATGAAAGTTGTTGTTAATGCTTGGACTTCTGAAGCCCATTATATAAATGCAGCAGTTCTCCATTACACTCTTCGCCGTTCTCCAATCTTACTGCAATTTTATTAATTAACAGGATATGACAATTCCCAGATCATAAGCAGTATTATATGCTGATGTTATCACCGTTTATGGAAACAAGTGCATGAAACAAGATGTTCAGATGCTTACAGCAGATCTCTCTTCTGTCCTAACTCGGATATCACAATGGGGGCAATGTATTGTAATTTTCAATGCCTTTAATACTAAGCTAATATCATTTATTCATCACTGATAGGATCATGCACATTCTCTTGTCAGAATTAACTATAAGTGAAACGGCTATTAAGCATCAATTTCGTTCCAGATCTCAAGTGGAATATATAATTGCGAAATGTGTTTAAATAGTTTCAGCTCTTTGAATCACTCAAGACTATGTCTGATTTCTTGATCGCTACATGAGGGAAATTAGATTAATATGCTGTATGCCTAGGTAGGAGTGGCCGAATTCGCTCTTTACATTCTTGAAAGAACTCAGCTTCTTGTACGCGGTCTTATAGAGGATGACATTTTCCACTCTACAGCCTCTTTCTCCACAGGCCAAATTGTCGGGCCTATCGATACTCTATAGCAATCTCTATGGAAATGTTCAATTCGCTTTACTCTTTATTGCACCAGTTCAAAGATTTACAGTTCGACTATATTTAGACTTTCAATTCTACTTGAACAGAATCCAATCAGTCACGTTTTCTACATAATCCATTCGTAGATAAGACATTTGAGTCAGCAGTTTCCAAGAACTGTTACTTAGGACAAAATAACTATCTATCAATTTATCTATGTTCATATATATTTTTCTATTTCTGTTCATATTCATATGTATTGCACGGATGATATTTTACACCAGGGAAAATTCATACATGTTCCTTCACTGGATGTCTCTACTTATTTATTGAGCATAGATCCATAATTTTTCCATAATTATTAGCTATCTTATCTTTGAAAGATATGCTAGTTAGGATGTGAATTTGCGGTTATTAATCAAACCAACTGATAGAAATCTGTTTTATTACAACTGACGTTGCAATCGCAGATATCAAAAGGCGTCAGTTTCTCATAATGCATGGTTTCCCAACCTTGGCGATATCGTCCACCGGTGGGCAAGATCAGCTGTTGAGCGGGCCATGAGCAACTGAACAGATAATTGTTGGCGATTGAATTTTTTGAGGGTGATATATGATTTTGAATATAAGGAACATATATCAACATAAGATACCCGAAAAAATATTGAAACAAGATACACAAAGTATATTGTACCCGGATAATACATGAAGCCGCTTCTACCATTTGATCAGTTTAGCAATTACACTTCGGATCATGTGACATAGCATCGTGTACAACCACTCCCATTTATATGGAGAAAAGATACACACTACAAAACAACTCCATTTAACCTTAGATATAGGATGCAGGAACCGTAAATCTAATTCGGACAATCTTATCCTATAATTTTAAATTAAGTTCTATTTTCTTCAAAATTGATGGTCCGGGAGTTAAGATATTAGCTATTAATGGTCTGGACCCGGTAAACCTTGGAAACAAATTCTGGTCGTAAAACGCAAAGAATTGTGTAAAATGAAATAGGTTTTACAATTTTATTTTATTTCGTAAGATATACGTAGATGAACATGGTGTTGAGGGCAGACAGAGAAATAAACTCTTAGCATGAAAGTAAAAGAAAGCGAGAAGAAAGGACTACCCATTAATTGTAAAAATTAGCATCTACGGGCGTTACCAAGAGGAAAATCCCAAGTTGTGAGTTGCAAATTGAATATGTAAACTTTAAATTTAAATGCTAAAAAGAAGATAGAAGCATTATACCCAAAGCTGAAGAAGGATTAAATTTGTGAATGTTGTCCCCCAAATTCCAAACAACATAATAAAAATGAATTTTTTCTTTAGAAACGACTTTTATACTGAAATGCTATATGTTGTGGATTCCGGGATAAAATCTGGTACCAATAAATAACAAACGCCAAGAATAATTATAGGAAAATAATGTATTAACGTAATACAAACTGGTAATGCAGGTTAGTAGTTCTAGGAATACGGGTTAGTAGCAAAATCTGTATACACTCTTTGGTATTGAAGTATCGCTGTATGACTGCTTACTGAGTCAACGTATTAGCTCACTGTGACTATTGTTGGCTATGTTCGCTCTGTCTGTCTGTTTGTTACCTTACTCTCACTCTTCCGGTTATCTATAACCTTTCACTCCCCTCTCTCGCTCTTCCGGTTTTGCTCTCTCGGGTCTTCACGTAACAACACAATATATATATACTGGGTGAGTCCATTTGTGTAAAAAGAGGAGGACCGCTCAACACTATATAATATTACTCCCACACAGATATTGGAGGCAACGGAAATCTGTTTTATAAGAGGATGCTGTGAATAATACGTACAGGACAAGCTAGTAAATGGAAGTTTAAAGAAAATAAATGTATATATTTATGTT
>CAHIKZ030000804.1:465000-567500 GCA_903632075.3 Acanthosepion pharaonis
CTTCATTAACTTATGACCGGCGTCATCTATACTGCAACCATTATTGTCGCTTTGCAATCATCTATATCGACATAACAGAATATCATTTCGATGGTGAATATCGTTGTTTAAATATCCGTATAACCACTCTAAAGATGGCTCATGTGCCCCGAAAGCTTAAATGAAGGACCAGCTCAATAAATATATATCCAAATTTTGGACAGTTTTTGTCTTTATTTTCGATCGAAATTAAAGACAATTTAATACGGCTCATGATCAGACTCAATATACAGTCATTGTCTGTTATATGTAACAATATATATATATATATATATGTTTTTATTTTAGCTTTTTGTTTTAAAAATGCCTTATAAATATTGTCTTTTCCTATCTATTATTAAATTCTGTACCACGAAAAAATAACGTTTAAACAAAATAAATTAATATATATATATATATATATATATATATATATATATATATATATATGCGTGTGTGTGTGTGCGTGTGGGTTAACGTGGGAAAATTTGTGTGACGTGTTTCGCTCTTTAGCATGCCGTCATATCAAAGTGATGTTTTTGTTAATGTAACTACAGATGTGCTCGAAAGGGATTGGACACTACGTTTACAGATTTTCAAATTTATTTTTTTAAATATGTTCGGCTATATATCTGGACTATTTCTTTTTTTTCTGTTTACGTATGATTTGATTATTATAATTAATATTCCACGATGTAATGGTACCGTGAATAAATTTACTGTGGTGATCTAGTGTTTAAAGCACTTTCTACATACTTTTTTCTTAATAAATTGATTTCACTTAATTAAAGTAGGATTTTTAACATTCTAAATTGTTTTCACGTATATTACGGTGAACAGACAATACCATGAGCGGGTTTCATAAAATATTGATTTTGCGTTCATATAATATGCAGTTATAAGACTCTTCAGTTCCGTCACAGATTTGCCTGATCGTTTGCATATGCGACCCATATTCTAGCCATCTATCGAGGTCACTGTTTGAAATACCTTTCAGTGTATTTTGCAGTAGGTGTTCAAAACACCAGCTGTGTTTCAAGCAGGAAGAAGATGATTGATTACTCTAATCACCGAAGAGTTTTCGGTGTCACATTCGCCCCAAAAAATGCTACGTGCAGTTGATCGGGCAGTATGAGTCACCCACACTTTTATAAGTTTTGTTTTTAGACCAATGTGGACTCTTGCACCCGTATCAGTGAAATATAATTTTCTGTTTTATATGGTTGATATGAGCTTTTGCAGTTTGGAAGAAAGGCATGCTTGCAAGTGCATCTTAACATGATCGTGTGCATTTAGACAAGAGCCAATCGATTTCGCTGCAAGATTCACTAAAAATCTCATCCGAAGAGAACCACACTGGTAGAGGGTGACACGCCTTTAGAACCACCCTGTGTATAATACAAATTCCTAGGGGCGTCAGTTTTACATGTCAATGGACAGAAATTATAGAATGACCACTTGTATATTGTCCATTACAAAATTTTGACATATAAAAGACAAAACTATGCTTTGATTGCGATGTGTATGAACATCAAAACAGACCATAACCCTTGTGCAACTATCAAATTTTGATTGCTAACTAGCATGCTTTTCGGAATTACCTCATTGTTGTCATAACGAATAAAAAATATAACTCTTCAAAGTAACCTATATTTAAACACTTAGACAAATTTATTTCCCCTTTTAACAAAAAGAAATGATTCACAATACAGCGTGGTCGGAAATTATTGTCACCCATACATAATATAATTTTCTATTTCAGATGGTTGACACGAGATCCTAAAGTTTGGGAGAGAGGCGGCTTGGAAGTGCATGGACATTGCATTGTGGCAAGAGCAGGGAGGATGTGTGACATGACTTCACTGCAAGATACGGCTAACCAGCTCTTTCGAAGTGAACGATACTGCGATGCGAACCTAAACTGTTTCTCACAGGGCCAATTAAGGAGAAGAAAAAAACGAACACAGGACGACCCTCAGTGCTAATGGAAACATGTGCAGAGGTAGAGCCATCTGTTCTCTGATCATCCAAGAAGTCATTATAAAAACGATCTCCCGAGCTAGGAATTCCAAAAACTAAATGCTAACAAGTATGACAAATGTTTAAGCCATAATTCGTCAGCGAAATAAGTGATAGCGTGACAAAAGACGTGGACGGTTGCTTGATTTATTTTTGACAGTCTCAAAACGTAGCAAGTTGTTTGTCTCCAATGAATGTGCCATTTACGAGGTCTCTGTTAGCCAGCACTCTTATCTGCCCATGTTAAGGGAGTGCTTGTTCCACAGGTCCAGAGATTGAATCTTGACCTAAATGATTTTTGGCTTCAACAAAATGGTGCCCTACCTCAGTATGTTATCACTGTCAGGAATTGAAGTTTTTCGGGATAGATGGATAGAGTGAGGATCGCAGCAACTTCAAGCAATTGCCAATTGACCTCCCAGAAGTTCAGACCTCACGTCCTGTAGCAACGCCCCGTAGCGTATTATCAAGAAGAGAGTTTATATGAACGATACCAGAATACCCATCAGTTGAATGACACTATGTGGAGAGCCTTTGCAACAACAAAGCACAGAGTCCTAAAACATCACGCAGGAGATGGCGCTGCATCATTTTATGCCACAAAGTTCATGGTGTTCATATAGACTTTCTCGATGTGTGACAATGTCAGTGAACATGAATAAACCGTTTCCCGTACCTGATCATTGTATTAATGTATTAATTGTTCTTCCATTGATCGCATTACTTTTTAGTAGGGCAGACAATTCTATCGGACGACACTGTACATTTTGTTTTTTGATGAAAACTTTCTTTTTTTTTCGAATATTACTAAAATAAAATGCAATATATTCAAACATGTGCAACTTCGGTTTTATTGTAAATCTAATATTTATGAAAAGAAAAAAATAACAACATTTCTATTTTGTTTTTGAAATTGGATCAAAGAGTACCTCTTTTCGGGCATATTCAATCCCATTTCTGTAATATGACCAACGTCAGTCACCAAATTTTATCTTCTTGAAACCTGTACATTTTTGGTCATTTAGTCAATCCACCTAAATAAAGTTTTTCTTTTCTTTCACTCACTGTAACACCATTCATTCTATATATATATATATATATATATATATATATATATATATATATATATATATATTCTACACGGAATGAAGAATTATTCCCATAATGAAAATGATTTGGACACTATCGTACTGAAACAAATCATCACCATTCCTGAAGTCGGGTATTGAAGAAATTAAATAAGAAACATTGTGATAAACTAAGAAAAGAGTTATGAAATGCACTGTAATATCGATCCTTCCTTACAGCTGTGAATGGTGGAAAATCTCCTAAAAAAATATATATATATTCTCGAGACACCAGAAATACATTTATACCGAGAATACAGAAAATGTTATGGACTGAACCTCTTACAAGGAAAAAAAATGGCATTTGTACTTATAATCAGAAAGAGACAGTTGAAAATTCTAAAGTAAATAATGTGCAAATAACACGTTGGGGAATTTAACTCTCATAGGACATATTGAAGACAGTAATGAGTGGGAAAATTACCAGGTAACCTAACTAACGTTCTTGCATAAACATTGGCCAGGTTAGTGGGTATGTAGGTGCGCAGAAAATTAAACAAAGAGGTACAAAGTACAAATTGATGATTGTCCACGCATCGAAGGGTCAGGACACACACAAGAAAATAATTTGATTGTGCCAAAAATGTGTTTAAGACGCAAGAATGCAATTCCAATAAAATAATTAATACGTACACAGAAGAAAGAACGAAACATGCCAGCTGGTTAATAGTTTTTTGGCTCCTTATATAGTTTTACATTGGGGCACTTCGACAATGTGTAATAGTTTGCAAGCTTGTCTCGCTAGATCAATTACCACTGAATAATGAGTTCGATTTCCACAGGATTCTCCACACATTCAGCCTTGTGTCACATCTAAGATTTGCTTAGAAAATTACCATATGGAATGTTACATTATAATTGGCCACCTCGCGGTGATGCAATGGTTAGAATGTTGGTCTCGCTAGAACCTTTATGACTGAGCACTGAAGTCATTTCTCATTGGGAGCCATATATTTTCGGTCTTGTGTTACGTACCACCATATAATTTTACATTGCCAACTATAAAAATAATAAGCATTTATTTTATTTATCTGTTTTATATTTTTACTTCCTATTCAGTGTTTCTGAAACATTATTAAATACTGAAAATTTCATTTTCATTCATCATTATGTCTTTAAATTAAATTACATTATGGAAACAATTATTAACCCATTAGCTGCCAAATTTTTTTGACACAGTCATGTGTCTTAGGAGTTTATTTTTTCCTTATATTTAATTTCAGTATTTACCATTGTCGTTTTTATAGAAATTAGAAATAAAATATATATGAATATAAAACATCGAAAAATAACATTGTTTAGAAATAATGAAAATACTTTTCAAAACAGTCATTACTTTTCTACTCTTGAAATATTTTTACGACAGAAATTGTCTTCTTACGGGTAATAATAAAAACTTGTTGGCTAAGTGTTGTAAATTATACATCTGAAAATGCAATGTATTAAGCAATTCAATGTAAATACAAGGAATAATATGTAGTGATTTTAATTTTAACAGATCCACAAATGGGTTCATGGTAGGTAATGGGTTAATTCACATCTGCATTAATCTGTTAGCTTAAATATACTGCTTCAGATGAAGCACATAGAAATTAATTTTAATCACCTTTAAAAGAGCAAAACCATTCGTACAATCCTACAAACCAAATAATAGCCCTTCTGTTTGAGGGGATCTTAGGCCTTGTATTGGATCAACATTAGTATACAAAAAGTAATAATATTCCGATAATATCTCCTTAAAGCATTGCTTCCCGTCGAATCATCAAAGTCAAGTAATGTCGAGTGTTGTGGTTTACCGATTGAGGATATCTGGTCCTATAAGTTTGGATGTGCAAGGGTGTAACGTATAATTGCTCGGGGTGAGAATTCGGACGGTCGACATGGAATTCCAGTTTTGTTTGTCGCATTACACTTGGGAATGACATGGTTTGGTTTGGTTTGGTTTGTTTTACGGCATATCAACCTCAATGGGTTATTGAATGCCAACAAAATTTTTATTGCTGGTAATTTTTTTTTTATCAAATGTATTGCTGGTAAAATATTTTCCCTTCAAAAATCTATTTCTGTTAATTTATTTTCTTCAAATTTTTTTTTTCAAAGTGTATAGCTGGTAATAATTTTTCTTCAAAAAGTTATTGCTGTTAATAACATTTTTTACAAGGGATTTCTGGAATTCAGACCTATTTTTTACTCTTTCATAGTGTTAACTATTTGCCCATAACTAGGACCATAAAAGGTGCTACCACCCGGGGTCAGAGTGGACGTGAGAACACCAGCAATTAAGAGGTGGATCCACGCTCCTTCTAATCAGAGTCCTTGCTGTTGGGCGTAGTTTATCGCCTTACCCAGGACGCGGATGTACTTTATTGTCATACCCAGGACGAAATGGTATGAATCAATCTCTTCTCTATCAACTCGGGTTTAAATAGCAAACCAGATTGTGTTCTTTCGACATGGTTGGCAACCTGCCTACCGCAGAGTGTAACGGCATCCTACCTCTAGAAAGTCAATCACGGATCGACAAGAGATAGGATCAGCCAATCGTCCTTCATGCATGGTACCTAATGAAGAAAGGAAATAAATGAAGAAAGTAATCCTTATGCACTTGAATTATTGATAACAGAGAAGGCATTATCTTTTACTATAAAACGAATTATGATTAAAATAGAAGAAACGTATGAAGCGCTCTACAATATAAGCTAAAATTTTTTGCCGTTTTTTTTTTATTACAGATAAAGCTCTGAAGATAATATGACATACCGTTATTTCTCATAGTAACCGCCATCTTTTTGACACTTTTGAGCACACGATCAAGTATCGGTACTTGCGTTGTCGTCAAACAACAAGCAAACGTCTGTCACTCGATGTTGATTGTGGACCTCCGACATTGTATGAGGTAGCCACTTGCTCAAATTGTACACCTTCCCTACAGGATGCGCGTGTAGACTGACCATTTTCTCAGAAACCAGGAAGCATTCGGCATGCTCGTCATAGTTTTTGCTCTTTCTTCCTCTATGAACGCCTTCAGGAACTTATGATCCAGAACCTATGGGCCGGACACTATGTAGTTCATCACATCTGGAACCAAGGCGTGGCACTGAGGTTCCTCGGAATATTATGACCAAATACTTGACATATTCGTCGACGTGATGTGACTGCGGACAAGCCAGTTAATATAATAAAACAACCGAACGAGCTTCCTCGAAAACGCCATGTTTCCACGCCGCTGCTGGTGCTGTGACTGATGTATCTGCACAACGAACTTGCACTGGTCAAGAACAATGATCCCACCCACACTGCGACCGCTTTCTTTGCACATGATGTTTTCATTTGATTATCAGTAATCACTCCTTTCCACACAACTTAAAAACCGGCATGGACTCTTTTTTTAGTTACCTTATAATTTAATGCAGTGTCACAGAATTAATTTTAATTTTCTTAGATTATTACGGAATTTCATTAATATTTATTCACTTTCTGCTTAATTCCCCGAAATATTTAATTAATTAAAAAACCTAAGTACGGATCTACACTTTTTGATCTTTTCGCTCCAAGCGAGACAATAAAACCAATAAGACGAAAATAATTACTGAATCTGAAAGAAAAGAAGAAAAACAATTATTATTATGAAGTGTGAATGATATAAAAATAATGTAAACAAATAATTATTTTGTGAAAAAATAAATTAAAACAGCAATTTATTTTACGATCATTAGAAAATTGATACAAAAATATTTCAAAAGCATCGGCAGTTGGAAAAATAATTTGTCAACCTACAGTTCATTTTATAGACAGCGAAAGAAATATTACCAGATGATACTGTCATTGGAATCACTTAAAAAAACAGACTCTGAGAAAAATCTGTACACCACATTATCCTTTATACTACTGTAACTATATTTGCCATTTGCATGCAATGGCTGCTTCAATGACTAGTGTAGTTTGCCCTACAACATTAGAGAGGTCAAGCTCTATCGGAGAGACTAATCTCTTTGTACACAAATAAATTACCAAAATTACATCCTTCGCTTTCAGCTAATTTTTAGCAAAAATAAAATAATATATATATATATATTTATATATATATATATATATATATATATATATATATATATATATATATATATATATATAAAAAAAAAAAAAAAAAAACACTATGTTACTTTTTGTTATCTGAATTCAAATATTAGGAAAAACTGAGAAAGTATAGATTTTAAATTAAAAGATTTTAAATTAAACTAAATGTATTTGAATAACATTTTCTTAAATATATTTTTGCAATTAGGAATTGTATGTTGCATGAATTGAAATATTAAATTCAAAATTCTTTATTTATTTATGTTAATTTAAAATAAAAGTTAATTTTGACACCTGCAGAAATATTTAGTTCTTAATATGGATTGTTGATTTTATTTCAATCATGTATATGTAGAAATCTTGAACAAATGTTTTCTTCAAATCAAAGTTTAATATTTTTTTCCTTTAAATGCATTGATTTGCAAACTTTATAGATCGCTGCCTCGGAACTCATGTTTTATTTAAAACATTCTCTTTTTGGCTATTTTTCTTCAATAGTAATAATAATATTAATATTAACCTGTTTCTTATAAGGAATCATTTGGCATTTATTGAGCGAGTAATCACTGATGCAGTCCTTTGAAATTTATTAAATCTTTTTGTTAAAACAATTTTTCAGGAAAATATGTGCCTCAAGTCAAGAAACAATTATCGATCCTGCTATTATTTATGGGGTCTTTCTTTTATTTGAAGTGTGTGGAATATCAATATCTTGAATATGTTGATATTGTCTCTTCGACTAATACGTGATATCCTTTTTAGCTGTTGCAGCTATTGAAAGCTTCCAAGGTTATGCTGTTTCTGATATTTGATACAAATCATCGTTCGTGATTTTGTTACGCCAGTCTGCAAGTTTTGAAGAAGGAGAGTCTTTAACAAGACCCACAAGATTCACTCCCCCAGGGGCATTTTTAACCATTGATCTCAAAATGCGGACGTAAAAAAATGAGTTTAGATATTGACGAACATGTTTTGCGCCATAATTGTTATCCTCACTAATGTCTCGATCTAACTAGTCCATTTAGGAATATCACTCCACTTTTAACTTTTTTAACGTTTTGATTTTATAGCCATTTGCGGCGTTGTGCAAAACTAGCAACAACATATTCTAAATCATATTCAATCTACTCATCTCCATTACAAAAAAAATTATAACACATCCTTGCATCATTGTATTTGAAATATCTTGTATTTATTCATGCCAAATTCTGATATTTGTTGATATAATTGAAATTACTTTTATGAAATTAGAAAGTGCAAACGGTTGAATTCGAATATGAGGATATTTTTAAATGATCCCATTACACAATAAAAAATATTGTTCTTGTAATTTCTTTTGTCTACGCAGTCATAACATTTTATCTGCATTTTATATACGTATCTAAAATATTTCTAAAATTATAACCGATCTGAATATTTAAGTTATGAAAATGGTAGTAAAGGTACACAATATAATAATTTAATATTATTTTCAACAATGCTAATTACTAAATATATTTTAATTATAGAATTAAATTTAAAACACATCGTTATTTTGTTTCTTGAAATCAAATTAAAAGAAACCATAAGAAAGATAATGAAGATACCAGAATATTCAGAACTGCCAGGAATTGGTAGATATATTTGAAACTCAATAATTAGAATCAAATAATTATCTCGAAATTTTGAAATTTGATGTGTTCTATAAAGATGGGCTATTCCCGAAAGCCGCAGCCTAAAAGAGAATGAAAGTTGATCAGATTGTTAAGAATATAGCAGAAATAAATCTGCAAGTTTCGCGATAGACGTGTGCATATTATCCTATTTGACCGGAGGACTTATCACTAAGCGTTTCCTTAGGGAATAAGTACTGAACGACTCAGGGTAGCTGAGAGACCAACGATAATCAAAATATTTTTCAGTGCAAGATGAAGTTATTCCAAAAGAAATGAAAGATTGAATACAGCCGCTTGAATTAAGATCATATTCAGCGATGGAAATCTAATGGATTTGCATTCTAATTAGAGAGTTGCATTCTAGTACAATAATATCCTTCTAATAAGGAATTGTATTCTAATAAGAGATAAACCGTGATTAAGTTATTCCAAATGAAATGAAAGATTGAATTACAGTCGCTTGTGTTAAGATCATATTCAGCGATGAAATTCGAATTGAGTTGCATTCTAATAAAAGATAAACTTTGAGAAGATCTCCCGTAAATAAAAATATCTCATAATCCAGGAAGAGAAATGTGAGAATTCTAGTATGAAGATAATCATTTTTAAACCTACACATCAAGTATCAGAAGAAAGGTGATTAAATATATAAATCCTTAGAAATCTGTAGTCCTAAATAATTTCAAAATGTTTTTGCGTGAATGGATCATATTTCTATATATTAGGTACAAAATAACCTGCATGATAAATGATAAAACGGTGGCAGCTGAGGCAGCTTCCTACCTTAAACTGCATCGTGTAAATGTCAACAAAAAAGAGCCAGTTTCAAAGACGTTATTCATTCAATGTTAAAGACTTGAAAATCTTGAAAATGAACATAACATTATTATTTCAAATAAGTGAGAATTAGAAAGATTTCCTACATAAAGTTTAGTCTATTGTCCATTTAAAGCACACGGAACCATAACAGATTTACTAGTATACATATAGGTAAATGAGAGATTCAAGGAGGAATTCCGTTTGTCTAACAGCAGTGACAATCGGGTCTGCGAGAATTCTGAAAATATTTTTGGAAAATTTGAAGATATAAGTACTCACACACTTCTTCTTTATGTGCCGTTTTCCTTCGGTATAAAGAGGATTATGGCTCTCCACTTCTCCCGATCACTTGTAGCTCTCAATATGTTTTGTCCTTTTACTACTTTTCCCAAACTTTGTTTCGTCATCCCATTGATTAAGCTCGCTAGGTATGTCATGCCTTTTTCCCTTGTATCTCTTTCCCTCTATCCGCCATGTGAGTATCAGATTCTCCCAGCCCTCCTTCCTCATTACGTTTCCGAAAGAGTTCAGCTACCTCTTCCTGATGTTAGATATAAGCTTCTTCATTGTTTGCATCCTCTCCAAAACCTCATCGTTGTCACATGTTCAGTCCATGGTATCCTTAGCATCCCTCTGTAGAACAATATCTCCGTTACGTCGAGTCTCTTCTTTATCTTTGAGGAGACCGTCCAACATTCGCTGTCGTAAAGGAGGACAGATATCACGTAGCAGTTTAGTACTCTTTTCTTTGTTACCAACAAAACCTCCTGTCTCGTAATACACGGCCTTCCTTTGTCCATCCCTATTCGTCTTATCAGTGTCGCATCTATCGACCTGTGTCAGAACACTTACTGATAAAATAGACATTTAGCATGGATATATCATGTTATGGGTAAACAACAAAATATCACACGCTTCACTCGGCCGTGGTCATTGGTTATGTCACAGCATGTGACTATAATAGTTTTTCTTCGAATTACTCTTATTAATATTATTTTATTTCTTTGGTTTCTGGTGTATACTCATTTCTTTCTGTGTCCCGACCAGACACGTAAGGTTGGAAATTGCATTATGATATTTTCCACTGACCAGTTTTGAAAAAAAAAATATTGCACATATTTTACATAGATAGAGCCCTTCGTAATGTGAGGGCTGTACATGTGATACAATGCTAGAAAGATACACATGCATCCATAAATATTATGTTCTTACAAACACCTTTCCACATGTCCAAATAATAATATGTTACTCCTATCCCATCTCTTTTGGTTATGCGTTGATTTCTGCATTCGTAGTTATTCATACTTATATTTTTTATCCGTTCGTGTTCAGTCGAATTTATTTGGAGTTCGGCATATTTTGATATCCCAACATAAGTCTTGAGATCTGGTCGTCCGATGTTTTACTCATGCTTATAATTTCTTTTATTTTAATATTTTGTATATCTGTACATATTAAAGTTCTTATATCAAAATTCACTACGCCTTATCGTTCATCCTTGAATTGTGGATCAGTATTCGTGTTGAAACCGAAGCGAACCTGGGAAAAGATTACTGTTCGATTATCCTAATCGAACAGTGTTCTTTAAAATAATTTTTTGTTTACTAATTGTCCATTGTCAAGATCTGGGAGAGATAGCCTGTATCTCTCCACAGGTGGGATAATGTATATATCTTCTGGTCGCCGTATGATCGCCTTATAAACCCATTCGTCGACTAGGGTATATGACTAGTTCACGGAAAGTTAATAAATACATGCATTCACTTTACAAAATTTCTGATGATGAGCGATTCATTGCATGTTCACTGTTTTTTTTCTTCATGTTTGAACTTTTTTGAGTAGATAAAAATTTCTTCTATCATCCGATTATAAGTTAATCACCTGTTCCATGTTTAGGATTGGGTTTCAAGTTCATTAAAAATTATTTTCCATCCTCCTCTTTCATTTCCACTATCCAATCCCCTCTTATTGGTAATCTCCTGTCTATTTGCCATGAGAATTGATAGCAAAGAAAACAAAGAACAAACTGCAATGATTCAAGGTATTATTTTTCTTATTTTTTTTTAAAGACAACCAAAGAAAGGGATTATAGTAAATGTGGAACTCTTATGCATTATATCAGAAACATGGAAATGCCTTGTATTTCGGAAATACAATCATTACATAAAGCCTGTCTACATGGAACAAAAAGCGAACTTTGATTAGTACTAGACACCCAATGCAAAGAAAAATGTCCAGTTTGAAGGAATAACCTGAAATAAAACTTCTTACAAGCAGCCAGCATCATATGCTCTACACAAGGGAAGTAATAATAATAATAATAATAATAATAATAATAATAATAATAATAATAATAATAATAATAATCGGTTGGGCGTAAAAGATATGAGGAAATGTGCAAAATCGTTGATATATGACGCAAAAAGAGTAAACCCTGAGAAATATAGTTTATCAAATATCACATTGGCAAAAGTGTTGATTCTGCTAAATTCACAATATCTAGAAACACAGTGGACAGTCAGTTGTATATTAAGCAAATGGCAAGAATAATAACAAAGACCCAACAATACAGCTGCTATTGTACACAGGATACTATGTGGTTAATAAAAAACTAGAGTGGGCAGGAACTGGTACGAGCATAAAACCTTTACAGTAGTAGAAAATGAGAACTTAGCATTGCTCTGGAAATTCAGCATACATGTTGATAATGTAAATAAAACCAGAAAGACCAAGCACCGTTAATATCTCAAAAACGAAAGAAAAAAATGTATCATCGATATAATACAACCAGGTGCGTAATATATATATATATATATATATATATATATATATATATATATATATATATATATATAAAATGAAGGTAAATAATAAAAGAGATTTAGACTTGATACAGCATATATTTGGTGTACTTATTATGTAAAGCCTTTCCTACTGTCTTGAAAAAATTCCATGATGAGTAGGATTCTAAATGAGATTCTTTGGAAAATATATCAGTTTTGGAACGTAAAATATATTGGCGCCCTGCGTAAGATAAAAAAAAGAAACAATGATATGATCAAGATCACTGGAAGTCCAAGATATAAGCAATTATAAATCGAATTCAGTGAAACTACTCATCGCCTTAGGAAAGTATTATCAATGTAAAGAATACACTATAATTGTCAAGTCACTCTTGATATCTGAATTTCTGCAAGCAATATTTAATACCTTGCTTTATTTACACAAGAGCTCATGTGTTTAAATTGGAAGTGATTTTACTAAAAATAAAACATGAAATAATAATAATAATTTTAATAATAATAATAATAATAATATGCAACTACAGCACAATACACCGGCTGAAACTGCAAAATACCTAAAAAAGACAGCAAAGACGAATGCAACCGGCCAGTTACAGAAGCGATGGCAAGATAAACTGCTTCATGGCCAATACTCTGCCCGTACCAAACAAGCTGACGTAGACAAAAACCGTACCCATCAGTGGCTACGTAGTGCAGGGTTGAAAGCGGAAACTGAAGGTTTTATCCTTGCTGCGCAGGACCAATGCTTGCTAACTAGGAACTATCAAACACATATACTAAAATATTGTGTCAGCCCAAAATGCAGATTCTGTGATAAATATCCAGAAACGATTGATCATCTTGTATCAGGTTGTACGGTGTTGGCACCCACTGAATATAAAAACCCGACATGACAGAGTGGGTCAATATCTGCACTGGAAAATCTGCAACTTCTACGGGAAGAAAACTGAAAGAAACTGGTATGAACACCACCCAGACCCGGTTACGGAGATAGGACCTGTTACAATTCTATGGGATTACACAATACACACTGACAGAACAATCAAGGCCAACCGCCCAGATATTGTTATTAAAGACCACAAACAAAAACGGTGCCTCCTTATTGATATGGCAGTCCCTGCTGACTGCAAGTATCTTTGAAGATATTCAAAAAGTTGTCAAAGTACAAGGACATTGAAATAGAAATCTCGAAAATGTGGCATATGGGAACATCAACAATCCCTGTTGTAGTTGGAGCCCTAGGACTGGTTGGAAAAGATTGCGGTAGACTAATTGAAGGGATTACTGGAAATCCATGCCTCAAGGAGATACAAAAAATTGTTCTGACAAGTACAGCCCACACCTTACGAAGGGCTTTATCTATGTAATTTTTTTTTTTTTTTGTCAGTGGAAAGTGTCATGATGCTATTTTTAACCATAGGTCCCTGGGCGGGACCCGGAAAGAAATGTGTAAACGCCAGAAATCAAAGAAAATAAAAATAATAATAATAATCCAACGAATTCAAAAGTGAATTTCAGCTGGGTGGATAAGTGCAAATAAACCATAATACAGCTACTGCAACGGCAAAGTATATAAATAGAAAGTAAATGCAATTTACAAAATCCAAACACGATGGCAAGTGAAAACTCCTCATGGTCAATACCCTGCCCGTGCCAAACAAGCTGATGAAAATAAAACCTGTACCGATCAGGTTTACGTAGTGAATGGTTGAAGGCTGAAACAAGTTTTTATTCTTGCTGCACTGAAACAATGCTTGCTAACTAGAAATAATTTAGCACATATGCTGATTCATTGTGTCAACCCGAAATGATTCTTTGATAAATATCCAGACACTATTGGATATCTTTTATCAGGTTGCGCAGTGTTAGCACCCACTGAATATAAAACTCGACATGAAAGACTGGGCCAATAACTGCACTGGGAATTATTCATCTTTTAGGGAATAAACTGACATGAATGACAACAATGCCCGGTTACGAGAAAGGACCTGTAGTAATTTTATTGGACTATACAATAGACTGACAGAACAATCAAGTCAATCGACAAGGCATTGTGATCAAAACTACTAAAACAAAATGTTCTTTCTTATTGGCATGACAGTCCCTGCCAATTGTAATATATATTTGAAGATTTTCAAAAAGTATCAAATACAAGGACGGTGAAGATGAATATTTAAAAC
The DNA here is from genome assembly GCA_903632075.3 of Acanthosepion pharaonis. Lineage (NCBI taxonomy): Eukaryota > Metazoa > Mollusca > Cephalopoda > Sepiida > Sepiidae > Acanthosepion > Acanthosepion pharaonis. The sequence goes on from CAHIKZ030000804.1 coordinate 479,700, forward strand.
AAATGGCACATGAGGTGATAAATAATTTCAGATGTAGTTGGAGCCCTCGGATTGATTAGAAAATGTTTGTTAGTCACAGTGAAATGATTCCTGGTAGCCCACACCTTAAATAATTTTTAAAAAATGTACTCAAATCTACGGCTCACATATTATGAAGAGCTTTATGTAAAATGAGTATGCGCTTTGTTTTTACAACAATGATCATTGTAAAATATCAGAAAACCTTTCTAACGTTAGGTACGCTGCTTAGGAAATGAAACAACATTTTCTGGTGGATTTCAAATATTTTTTTAAAAAATCCAATAGCTTAGCATTCTTTCTCTCTATAGAATGGAACAAATAGGGGTCCGGAAATAGAGAAACATTTGTTGAATATATTTAGGAGATCTTTGAACCGCATGCAGGTGCAAACTCAAATATTTAGGCAGGATCAGGTAGTCCTAGAACAGGTTTCCATGATAGCGATGTCGGAAACTTTGATCCTACCCGAAATCTCACATAATTCGAAGGAAGTCGATCACCATAGGTAGAGGTGTAATATCCATGTGGTAATCAGGGATAGAGATTTGGGTAATAGGCATACGAAAGGGATTATCGAACCGGTCAAGTGCAGAGTTATAGCAAGAGGAAAAATAACCAACCGTGTCCAACAGTTTCAGACCGTCCACCTAGACGAATATTTTCGGAACGTGTACCCATTACCTGTTGGAGATGTGGTCTTCAAGGGCATTTGCAAAGACACTGAAGGGTTAAGAGAAATTATATTCCAACCGTCTGGAAGAAGCTCAGAAAATGGACAGGATGATTGCCGACGCTAAAACTAAGTGCACTGGGAAATTTTAGTAAAATTACAATTAGTATAAATGACGTAAGCGATAGAGCGCTGATAGATACAGAGGTAGAAAATTCGATTATACACACAAGGTCTTTTGACTCTATAAAAATGTCTGCTTTTTAAAGATAGAAAAATAAAATTACAAACACCAAACACAGCCACACACGGATGTTATATGATTAGATATGCAAAACAAATATTACTGCATGTCGTCATCGGCTGCAGAAAAATTGTGCATGTATTTGCTACGATTTAGGATATTTACGCATCAATGATACATCCATATCTTTAGAAGAGGGTTTCGTTATACCGAATATAGCTCGGATGACATTCGACACCACATTACATCCGCAGACGGCTCATTTATATTTAGCTAGAATTAGGAAGAATTTAGAGAAATAACAACCGCATTACATATAAGATATACATTCGGGATATCTAAGTAATTTACCAGATATTTCAGTAACGAATGCGTTAGTAGGGACGAATAACCATAGGAAGATACTAATAGATTTTTTAAAAAATTTAAATCAAAATGTTAGGCTTTGAGATTCTCTAGTTGTCAACGTAAATACTGCGTCGAGTGGTGGTAGTAATGGTAGTAATAATGCAGATATCTGTAATCTTGTAGTACCTTGTTTATTTAGAGTTCCCCTACACAAATTATTAGAAAAAGTAACGTTTTACTGCGGCAACAGATAAAAAATCTCGGTAGAATTGATACGGTGAAAATGAGGATCGATATTGGTAGCCATGACATATTTAAGAAGGACCCGTATCTTACTCTTTGAAGCTCTGAGATCAAGTAGATAAGGCCATCGATGAGATGTTGGATGATAATCTGATAGAAAAATCACGAAGCTCTTGGTCTTTTCCTGTAGTTTTAGCCACCAAAAAGGATGGCACGAGACTTGGAGTAATGTATAACGGTTATTAATGATATATTAGCAACTTTAGGTAGCGCTAAGTATTTTTCTAAATTAGATTCGAAATCCGGTTATAAGCAAGTTGAGATAGATTAACATGATAAAGAGAAAATAGATTTTGTTCCCATAGGGGAATCTTTCATTTTAATGGCATGTCTTTTGCATTAATAAAAGGACCTGTTATTTTCCAGGAATTAATGTCTTTTGCTTTAGATGGGAAGGAAAGGCATGCAGCTGCGTATTTAGACGATACTTTAAGTTCTCTACGACCGAGGATGATCATTTAAGGCATGTACAAAATGAATTTAACCAGCTAAGTAGACATAAAATTAAGTTAAACCTAGTGAAATTTGATTATTTTATGAAAGATCTACATAACTTAGGTTTTACCGTAAATATGGAGATCATTATGCCCGATAATGATGAAGTAACGACAATAAAAATACTAACTTTTTCCAAAACAATTAAGCATGTTCTTGGGTTTATTGGAATGTCTTAATGTAACAGAGGCTTTATTAGACTGCTAGACCCACTTATTCAGTTGACAACAAAGAATGCTAGATTCAAGTGTACGGATACTTGTCAACGAATCTTTGATCTATTAAAAGACACACTTAGATGAGTATCTCTGCTCACTTATCCAGAACTGAATAAGCCCTAGAATCACTATATGGACGCTTCGAATTCAACTATCGGCGCCTGTCTGATGCAAAATCAGTTTGACGAGATAGAGGAGAAACAGATAGAAAATCTCCTTTATTTCCTGTCTTACCGATTAAGCGTTACTCAAACTTGCTGGTTGACTATAGGAAAGGAAGCGTTTGCTGTTGATTACACATTACAAAAACTATACAACTACATTCACAATGGAAAATTCATAATATTTAGGGAGCACAAACCTCTTCAGTACATTTTGAAGTCAACAATACAAAATAAATAGATTCAACGATGGGACCTTATTATTGAGGGATAGATTGTAGGGAAGAGTATTTAGCAGTTAGAAATAATGTGTGTGCAGATATATCAAGATCAAACAACCCACCAGTAGATAAGGATTTTATGACATTAGGACAATGGGATGTGTGAAGTAGCAGTAAGTAACGCCAATGAGTTTGAACCGCAAGATTTCACATCATATAACCTGGAAGAAAAAAATAAAAGTTACAAATGAAATGAAACCACAAATACAGGTTATAAATAGTAGTTCAGAGCTAGATGGAGATAAGGATATTAAGGAACTGAAACACTGCATTTAAACTGGTAACATGAGTGTTAAGGAATTGAATAAATATGTTTTTTTGGAATATATACTTTAATATTTATCAAATCCAGAAGACGAGCCCACCATTCCATTATATGTCAGAAATCATCTTCGTAAGATTATATGACAGTACCATAATGAAAATGGACACGTATGAATAAGAAAGTGTCCGTGCGCCATGATGTACAAATACGTTTAACCTGGCGTGCATGAGGACAGCGCTAATCACATTAGTACGGGAGGCCCATGTCAATCTAAAAATCTCCAAAACGTAAATCCTAAAATGCAGGAAACTGATTTGCCCCTATAATCTTTTGCTAAGATTACAGTTGATGTATCAAGACTTTAACCTTGTTCATTATCAGACTATCAATACACAGTTGGATTTATCGATTTATATAGCGCATGGCCTGAGATATTTTCCGTACCTAATAATAAAAAGCTGAAGTCATTGCTCGTTTATTGATAGATGAAATTTTTCCTCGTTTCAGTGATCCATTGCTGATAGGTTCAGATAACGGTATTGAAAATCTAAATCACGTTTTGAAAGGAACGCTGGAAAATTTCAGGATCGATCACATTACTCCCTAGTTTTACCATCCTAAATGTAACCGTAATGTGGAGAAGCTCCATCACACGATGGACGACATTTTAGCAGAGAGAGTAGCTGATAATGAACGATCCTTGTATATGCATTAGAATCAGAGGCTAGCATCGATCATATTCAACGAAAATGAGAAAACAATGTTTTCGCCTTTTAAACTAATATAAAATATAGATGTAGTAATACCCGGAGATAATATTTTACAGCCTAGAATCCTTTATTATATAGACGACCATCACCAAATAGCGTTTCCAGGACCAAGATAACTTTCGTTAGAATGAAAGCGAACGTATCTAAAGGTAAGTTAAAACTAAAACAATATGCGGGAAATAAGAGTAAAAAATTAGATTTGAAATAAGTGAACCAGAATACATTAAGTAACACCTTAGAATACATAAATTAGACAAAACATGGAAGCCATATTAGATAGTTATGGATAGAACAGTGCCGGTTTCATATACAATTAAGGGTCAGTTTACGGATGCAACTACAAAGGCAGACGATGTCTATCTTGTCAATGTAAAGGTCGATAAATGGACCAGAGGGGAGAAATAGACCGATGCGAAAGGTTACCTTAGCGGCACCTGTGAGCGTCAGTGACTCACAGGAAGACATGATAGTAGATTCACCGCTCAACATAATCAATAGATTTCGGGGTATACGTGAAAACACTGAAGAGTAATGCGTTGTCCTTCTGTTGAAACAGGCGGAACTTGATTTAAAAAAAAAATGAAGTGATTAAATAGTACTGCTAAAAAAAACATCCTTATCGTATCACCAAATGGACGCAAGATTATTTTAAATTTTGTTTACTTCTCAAGGGATACTTATGTGAACTGATATTCCTTTTATATTATTGTTGAAATTTTATGTAGCGGAGAATTTTAAGCATCTCACCAGCCGTCTTTGTTTTAAGCCTTACTTTCCAAGTCAGGGTATCAGACATCCATCGATGCACACATGTCGAATCCGTAACCAAATGTAACACCCGACATTGAAGGGCCAGATTTACGCCTTTTGTTGCTGCATTGAGCTCAGCCAGATTGATATGCTCCGGCATTAGTCTCTGAACTGCTGGTATCGAAGGAATCCCCTGGTGAACTCGATTTTAAGTACACGAAGCTTTCACGCTCTTCTGTATTACTATCAGAGTCTGATGATGGTTACGACCCCAGAAAAAGGGCTTAAATGCTTCACATGACGCGGCGTTCAGTAAATCCACACCGACTCTGGCTTTTCGGGTCGCGGAGCTAAGTCTCGGCTACATTTTATTTGTTGAATTGCTTGTTGATTATTTTACGTATGTTTTAGACACTGAATATTGCTGGAGCGAGCGGATGTCGAGAGGAGAACGAAAAACAAATAACTGGTCTTTAAAAGTGGGTGGATGAAACAATGTGAGTCAAGCTGACTTAAATTTAAAATAGCTCTATACAGAACATTTACTTTCGACAGATGGCTATCAGTAATTGGATTCATCTTCAGAGGACAAGAGCAAGAGGATGAGACTGAGAGAAAGTGACAGAAGGAAGATTATTTAATTTTTTAGACGAAAATGACAGGACAAAAACTGTTGTCTATAAAACTGATAATTCCGAGCAAAGGAAAACAGAAGGAAGGAAGAGGGACTTGCAGTCGGACATAGATGATAGCGGGTAAAAAGCGCACCTTCCCACGTTAACTCTACTACTCTCAGTAAGTTAATAATTAAGAATAAAGTCTTGTTTGCTGTTTGAAATTGTTTTGTAGTTCACACGGAGATAACGATCTGGCTGAAGCGTAATTTTTAAGTCCCAGCTTTGACTGAAAGACACTGGACTCTGTCAATGAACCTGGTGTCTGGTCTGCAACGTAACACTAGCAAGGTTTGAAGAGCAAATGACACTGTTCAGACCTTGATTGCCGGAGAGCGTATATTTTTCATGAATAAAATTTTTATCGTAAACAAAAATATATAAATTCTTTAATAAAGAAAAGAAAGTCTACTAAATTATGAATATCTACTAAGAATATGTATATATATATATATATATATATATATATATATATATATATATATATATATATATATATATATATATATATAGAGAGAGAGAGAGAGAGAGAGAGAGAGAGAGAGAGGACTTCCCTGTCGTATTTGATGCATGAGGATAAAGCAGTTCAGTTTCTAGGAACCGACAGCCCAGACACCAGCATGCAGGATTTGATTAAAATTATTAACGATTTGTGCAGAAAAAAACACACTTTTTGAAGGGCTGAATACTGAGCCCTAGTGTACTATGAACCTCCGGAGGTTTCTTGAATTAAGAGTTGCCCTTTTCCTAGACCAGTTGCCCTTCAAGTCTATAGAACCCAGTCTGTCCTGCTATTTGACCATAACTGGAGGGAAGAGAAGAGGATTAATATCTTTTCTAACGGTATTAACATATAAGTGAATGTAATGGACATAATTTTGAATATATATATATATATATATATATATATATATATATATATATATATATATATATATATATATATATATATATATATATTGGTATGAACAGAAAATACTAAAGCTGAAACAGTTACATGAAAATGGACATATTCTCTATTCATTTTAAGAAATAAGCATTTGTTCTTTTTCCATCCTTCGTTATATTTGTTTTTATTTCCTCAGTATTTCCATATTTCTTCCATCTAAATTTTTCTATTCAAAAGGATTCATGAATTCTACCTGCGCTGAAATGTCACCATCAAGTCTAATTATATCTCTACCATTTGGAAAAAGCAGTAACCAAATTAAAATGGTCTCTTCAACCCCCGTTAATTTGACAGTTAACTTTCTTTTAAAGCTTTTCATTAAACATTTATGCAAAAGAAGATGTTAGCTATCCTAATATAAAGATGGAGGTGCATCTGGATTGCTACACTTTTTTAGGCTAATAATTTTAACGTTTACTTTACATTTTGAACAGAATTAAATATCATATTTGTTATTGTAAGATCTCAAAAAGCAATGTGAAATCATAGGATGGAAAATCTAATTAGCTCATTCAAGTCCACAGTCCAGTTTTTAGTACGCTGTTCAACAGTGTGTTGTAAATCGATTCATATCATTAATTTTTATAAACACTTAGTTACTACCAATATTTTAACCAGATATTTTTATTACTTTTTTCTATAGGTAAATAGTTAATATCATGCTATTATTTTTTTCAAATAGCAACTGTTCTTTAGAGATCTATAATTAATACAATATATTTATAAACATATTGGTAGAGATTTTAGAATTCTTTAAATACTACCGATCTTTCTGAATATTATGATTACTACAAGATTTTACAATGGGTGTAACGAGTTAAAATTTTATGTTAGAAATTGTATTTTGAAATGATTGTGAAACTTTTGCTTCAAAAAGAATATTTAAAATATCATATTATGAGGTTGAATTAAAATTGTTGCAGAACAAAATTGCTTGGAATGCGCAAATGATAAGATTGAAATTTGCTAATATTCTTCTTTTACCTCCAAGGTTATTTAGGTTGTGTGTGAACATGGCCCACCAAAACGACCTTATATTAGCATTTCTCATCATATATTGCGACATATTTGTCAAGAGGAAAGATGATATCTAAACAAAGAAACCAGTCAGTTAATCAAGTATATTCAAAAAATGTATTGTAATAACTATAGACGATATCCTTTTAAGGCAAACTTATTTAAAACAAAAAATGTTATGGGGTTATGGAAAATTAATACGTAGGTGTTCTCGCTAAGAGCATAATATATTGTTTTAACAATATAATTTAATATTGATTGCACTGGCTTTTATAATATATATATATATATATATAATGTAATATTGCCATTCACTATATATTTAATTAACTATTTTAAAATTATTTCACATATTTTTAACTAATTAATTATAGCAGTATAGTATCTGCATTTTATCGTTTTAGAACAACCATATTTTATGCACATATTTTAATTGTCACTTTGTCATATTCCAGAAAAGAAAATACACAAATCCAAGTTATGTATTTAACCTTTACAATCGCATTTTCTATGTGAAGAAATGATCAAGTCTCACGTGAATAATCCATATAAAATTCTACCTAAATATATTTATTAGTGAGTGAAATATTAAAAACATAAGTATGCAGATGTTACTATAGAACAAAAGCTACAGGTATTTGTAGACGATATATTAAAGGGAAACAAGTGGAAATTGTCTTCTTTTCTGAATAAAGGCTACTAGGCCTGGACTACAAATTTCTGAACTGGAGCAGAGTGAAGTAGTTTGAGATGGGGACATGAGATCAGGGTTGAGCTTTTGAAGATCTCGTCCAACTTCCAGATAGTTGATCTGTAAACCACTGATGATGTATTTTGCAGAAGTTCACTCTTCCGTGAGTGATAGTTTTGGTCAAATTATTACATGGGAGGTGAAAGACATGGTAATAAATCAGTAACTCTCCTTTTGATGCCATCAAATAAATACCTGGATTATATGACAGAATGCATGGGCGTACCAATGCTTTTCATCAGTGAATCAGGAAGCCTCACCGCGGAATACCGTACAGTATAGATGTCCCGATATTATGCATCTGCATATAGGATAGACTAATTAGGAGTTACAATTAGATTCGGTTCTTTGATTATCAGGTGGATAATTTGATCAATGAAAAGAGTTTAACTCAACCATTCTTGATGCAAAGACGAATAATCCAGAACTGAGAAGAAGTTACAGGCACCAAACAGAAATGAGACCGTAACATTTTTCCAGGTATCAAATCAGCAGACCTTTTTATTGAGTCGGTAATATCATGTCTGAGCAGAGGGGAACATACATTGTGATGTGCTCGCTCGTTTGTGGGGAATAAATGGCCTACTAGGATCTTCTGTTTATAATGTTCTGTATTCTGTACCATATCTCGGCGGTGTTCTATATTATGCACGATAACTTTGCAATGTTTCCTATTTTTCATTATGTCGAGAATTTCATGATTCAACCGCTTCTTTCTTTATCGTGTCTCATTTCCTTACGAGGATCTTTCTTGCCTTTGATACTAGAATTTCTATTTCTACTTTCAAACACCAGTCACCTCAATGTTATATCTGTTTTACGGTTTTGCAATTCATTTGCGCATCGAGTGATATTTTATAGGTTGCGCTGTCCTTGTTATAAAATTTCCTTAATATTGTACTTAGTTTGCATAGCACTCGAATATTGTTGCTCACACAGTCAGATTTTGGATAGTTTTACAGTGTATTCATCAATAACCTAATAGTTGCTATATAGTCGATCTAGTTATTCGCGTCTGATCCTTGGCTACCCGATGGAAACTAGCACCTTCTGTAGTCTTTGAACCAGATATTGTTTATTACTTTCTCATTTGCTGAATAGATATTTTCCTCATTACTTATAAGAGTATTGTAGTCATTTCTTGCCAAATATTACAGTGAGCCGTCTCATGACGGTAAATTCATTCAATTTACATTACTACTTGATGTTTTCAAGTAAGCTGCAAAATATATCAGTTTATTCTTTCGTTATTTATAGTGTCGCGATAATATAAAAAATGGACATATTAACAAGCTCACTCTATTTTCATTTGAAGAATACTGAATTAAAAAGAAAATATTGATCAATATATATATATATATATGTGTGTGTGTATATATATATATATATATATATATATATATATATATATATATATATATATATATATATATATATATAGGAGAGAGGGAGAGAGAGGGAAGTGCTCGAACTTGCTGTGGAAAACAGCGCAAACTGGAGAAACTCTTGCCACCGAGGTATAACCAATTCTGAAAAGAATCGTCTCAACCATCTGAAAGAATAAGGAACCAACACTAAATCTTGGTCCAATATATCAGGCCATATGATGGTCAACCAATCAGGATGGCGCTCATGTGAACTTGTTTGCAAATGCCGTGCAAGATTGATGTCTCATAGGAAACAGAAGCAGAAACACTGAACTGAAAGACAGTCATACGTCGAAAACGACGGGAGAGTACACCATATGTATAAGTATATCTATACGACTGTGACCTGAAAAGTTTATTGGCTGATTATGAAGGTGTGATGCTATCACTATGTATTAAGTTTAATTCTTTTTATGAACAAGGCCATTTTGTATTTCCACGTAAGCTGACATCTGACAGTTCAAAAATAAACTGTTCATCTTGTTGATCAAAAAATCATTAATCTCAGATATAATGTTATTACTGCGATATTGCTTCCAAACCAATATTCTTTTTCATGTTTGAGAAGAGATGATAGTGAAATCAGGAGAATACGAAGGGTGGTCAACCAAATCAAAATCATCGTAACATACAGCAGCCATTGAAACCGAGGATATGTGCTGACGAAACAAGAAACTTTTTTTCATTTTCCTGTTGGTTTGATTTTGTTAGCATTTCGTAACTACCCCAACAAGTTCACATATCGTTCCCCATTGATGGTGTGCTTCTTTGGAATTCAGTCAATACGCAGTACCTTTTTGCATCCGAAAAAATTGAGACCATCAACTTCACTGCAGATGAAACGACTTTGGCTTAATTTTGAGCATTTGGAGAAATATGTATTCACTCCATATATTATTTCTTTGTCAAATGAGCCCAACACACGTTCTGGATAAAGAAACGATCGATTCAACTACTTGGATGATCCTCAAACAAAGTCAGAGTTTCTGTGTGATGTGATCAGCCTGGCACATTTTCATTATATGTTTCAAGATATGTCATCACGGGAATACGCTAATATTGTTGGATACTTGATTTATCATCACGTGCCTCTCATCCATCATTATATGAAAAACACGATCAATGTTCTCCTCATTGGTGACAGTTGTAGGACGTCCGCAGTTTGGGTCTTTATCAAGACTCTCTCTTCCCTTCATAAATTCAGTTGTACACATTTGCACTTTTGATAAAGCCGTAGCGTCATCCCTTAATGTAATAAATATATCAACATTAATGTCATTATGGGTTAAACACTTTTACCGCAGTACTCGATAACTTTAGTTACACTTGAATCTAATTTGGGCCTTAAGATGAGAGTTTATCTGGAAATAAACAATGCAGTTATCAATAAGAAATGTTGAAATGAATGCATGCAAGTTTTCACAATACGAAGATTACAGGAAGACTAGGAAATGTTCAGCCAAGCCTCGTTTATATGTATATGTGCCTGTGTGCATATATATATAAATTAATTAGAAATTCATTTATAAAAACGTAATTTTTTTGTATTTTTCGCATTTAATAATTCCTACTTCATAATCCTTTAATTAATGTTTTAATATGTATGTCCAATTTTCCCACATATTAATATTGAGATACTGTTTGTTTGTGTATCGATGCTATATTTTAATAGCATATCTAATTTGAGTGATGTTGCTCTTCCTTAATTACATTCTTTGAAGCATTAATGAAAAAGATTATTATTTGTTTCCCAGCAATTTAAATAATATAATCATTTATTATATTTTATTCCAAATATGCTCGGAAATAGACCGTGCATTTCTCCCATGATAATTCTCATAATAAAAAAAAGAAAACAAGGATATATCATAGAAAATACAATGCATATCTATAACTATTTCTTTGCATATTTTAATCATTATCTATCTATCTATCTATCTATCTATCTATATATATATATATATATATATATATATATATATATATATATGATGTATCAATGATACTTTTTAAAAACATTGAGGAACGGTTTCCACACACCAAAACACGGGGAAAAATCAATATAAACATATATCCGCAAATCCTTCCTATTTGTGTTATTATGTTTCATGTTTACGGTAGACGCAGTTAATGTTACAATCCACGATACAATCCCAAAAATACTTTTACAAACATTGATTATTCTGCTCTTGTTAAACAGAAATCTTCCCAGTTAACTCCCTACTACACAAGTTAGACGTTGAACGCAGGCGAAGCAAAAATGTACACGAATGAACGTATTCCTCATGAAAACATAATACAATCAATTTAAACTTAAAAAAATCAAAAACAAAAATTAAGGATTTGCGGACATACGTCTATATCGATTTTGTCCTTGTTTTGGTGTGATGGTCCCACCCACAATGTTTGTACATATTTTCCCGATACACCCTGTATTTGTGCCTGTTTATGTATGACTATACTCGATAATTTTCAGTGCAATTTAGAAAATCATACCTTTGCTGTTTCTTATATTAAATGCTTGAAGAATGAAAAATCTAAGCTTAACGACATTTTTCTGTGTGAAACTTTAAATAAAAATCTTCATATTACTTTTTCTATGGATGTACAAAATTGCATAATTTTGATATCTCGCTTTAATAATCAACGCAAACATTTAGGCTATATTTTTATTTTAACGTATTTAAATGTATTCATTATATTAATTTCAACAACAGCGTTTTGTATATGTAAACATCTATGTGTGTGTGTGTCTGTGTGTGTGCATTCACAAAATATTCTTACAAAAATATGAATATATAAAAATGAATAAAACATTATTAGGTTATTGCCCTACTTGGCTTCAGTATTCCTTTAAGTTTTATTTTCATATTATTGTGCGTTTTATTGGACAGAGTAGATTCACAATATTTTTTTTTTCGTTAAGTTCCCAGTGTACGTTGTGTAAATAAAATGTTATTTTCATTTTGTTTTAAGCTAAATATAAGCATTACTTTTAGAAAATCCAGCTAATTACGTCTTAAATTTATTAACAAACATAAAAACACATTAGTTGGACAAATATTGGATTAGAAAGAGAATTGTAAATTTGTTTACGTTTTTCTTACGTGTTTCAAATATATAAGAAGATTATAAAGATGACAATTTTTGGAGTTAAATCTCTTCACAGAGTATATTCTGTTTACTTTTTACTCATTTTTTACTAAGTTCCTCTTTAATGTATATGTAGTCATATTTGTTATAATGCTGCTAACAATTTCTTATCAATCTGATATGAGAATAAGTGTTAGCGCAACGGTCATCAGTCGGGTAAAGGCTATCGGCGAAACAAGATTCATATACAGCCTAGTTTGCTGCATTCACTTTCCAAGTGATATTATTTTTGGTTGAACATAAACAATAAATTATATATCTTCCCACCATCTATTGAATAAATTGAACACTAGACAAGGCTTTCGAACTTCAAATGAGTGCCAGTATAGAAGGGGGTTTTCTTAATTCAGAACAGTATAGAATGCAACAATGGCAACACAATATACCCACCACAAAAATAAGATTGTCATTCAAACATAATAAAAGGAATCTATAAAGAACTATGACAGCTTATTTTTTTAATAAACATCGCGTTTAATAGAAGAAAAACAACTAAAACATTATTATTTGTCACCTTTTTCATGACTCACTTTATTTAAAAATCAACGCTTATTGCAAAAAGTTCACAATTTTCTGTTAGGCATATAATTTAATTAGAAATATATTCGTCGCTTTAAGAATTCATCTCTGTAAATGTCAAAGAATAAACAGACGTTACATTTTACTTAACGATTCAATTTTGAATTTGATTGTAGATGCATAATGGCGTAAATATATATTTTAGAATAATAACATCTGTTAGGTGAATGTCAATCGTCTCAAAGCACAAAACATCCTCATTAGGTTAATTCATAATTTAAAATGTGTCTAAATAATTTAAACTCTTGTTTTTTTCTAATGAATCTTCTAAAATATAGATTTACAAATTTTTCTTCACAATATGGTCTAGTCACATAGCGCATGACGAAAGAGAAGTGATGCCATTTTATATTCGATATCAGCGTAATTGATAACGGACTGTTATTTAGTTTATTCGTTGAGTATTCAATGTGGTTTGGGCATTCAAACAAGTAGTAATCAGATAGATTTCTCAGAGGATAAAATGATTATATATTTACTGAATATTCCAACAGTATGCTATTTTTACTACCTTCATTAACATTGTTATTTATTAAATTGCCATTTTACCTGGAATCTTAAGCTACATCTTTCATCATTTGTATGTACTTGGAAACACTGACGTGTTGTAATGGTTGAAAGCTTGTCTCAGCAGACCAATCACAATTAAGTTGTGAGTTCAATCCTCACTTGGTGCCATATATGTTCGGAATTGTGTAACATCTAAAGTATGCTTAGAAAATCAGCATTTTCAAATGTACTTCTGGAATGTTCGAAGCTTTCCATTACCAATGATATAATTCCATTGACAACTTATCACTTCTAATCTTTTTGTTTTTTTTTCTTACGTTCGCTTGTTGTTTTATTAATTAAGATATATATATATATATATATATATATATATATATATATATATATATATATATATATATATATATAGCCTTACTTTTTATTCTATTACTAATACACCCGTGCCTTCAAAATTGAGGTCAAGGAGGAATGTATTATAAGTAATATGTATTATATTGTAAGTTTCATTTAATTCAAGTACAATTGTGCAATTTAAGAATTTGTTGTTATTGTTAATAATTGAACTGTGTACAATTTATAAACAAGTCAGAAAATATATCTGTATTTTTTCATTGTGTGTGTTTGCCCACGCGAACGCACGTACGCGCTCGCACATAACTTTTGTACGCGCATATTTGTGACATATCTTTTGTCTTCTTGAGAGTCAAATTTGATGAGAAATTAGACCATCATCACGAACCCACAGTTCCCCTTCTTTCTATCTCCCTTTCTATTTTACTCATCTCTCTCTCTCTCTCTTTCTTTTTATTCTTCTTTCTTTCTTTGCAGTTGTATAGCTGTTTCTTTTCGTGGTTTCTTACCATCACTTCTTTTGCTTTAATTGTAGTTCACAGAGAGAGGGAAGAAAGGGGGTTGCTCTGTAGTTTGTCAGCGTGGTAGCTTCTTACAGGTGGACGTGAATGGGACAATGATTTTTGTGAATCTCGAGCCAAAATTTTGCAAACAGCTGCTCATTGTTACATATAAAATAATTATATACGTGTGTGTGTACATATGTGCAAGCATATATCTGTATGTGCGCGCGTGCATAAATGTGTTTGTGTGTGTGCATAAATGTGTGTGAGTGTGTGCGTGTGTATGTGGTGTATTATATTTAAGAATGTATATATTGCACTTAAAATTTCTCTTTCCTTTTTTAGGTGTTCAAGTAATAGCAGATTTTCTTAAGAAATTATCCGTCTTTTCAGTATTCTAAATTGATTGAGCATTTCTCTCATTGCGATTCAATCCTTGTAGATGTGCAGATTCAAAAGATTCATTAGGACAGAGATAAGCGTGCCAATAGAAATAAGATTTTTTTCCAATATTTTCTATGTTTACGCCAGTGGTAATTGGTGGCTAGCGCTGGAAATTAAACTGTTCATCCATTTTTCAATTTTCAACTGTTTTCAGTACGAATTTCATTTCTTCCCTTGAATACTTTGGTTTTGCTCAGATATTCTTTTACCAAAATATGTAGTATTATATCGTATATAATTTTGTATTTTGTAACATCATTTAGTTTGCGCAGGTAAGCCCGACAGTTATCGTCGCTAAAAACGGAATTGGCATGCCTAATTAAAGTTCAGATCAAGTCTGTTTCGTTCATTCCGCCTCAGTGAATTTGGAAATGAGATGGATCCATTTTTTCTACCTTAGTTTAACAAGCATGACAGATTCGTATCTCAAGTTTTCTGAAATTAAAGCCAGAAGAAGATGTACGGGCTTCGTCATCCACTCCTGCTAAAAATTCAGTACATATCGAGCCTCGATAACACTCAAATTTTACGCCATATATGATCCTTGTTTTCTTGTAAAGATTAATTGTACAGTCAAGTTACGTAATAAAGACTGGAGAAAAAAACAAAAAGAACAAAACAAAAGACAAAACATTAACAAGGACATGAAGGAATTTAACTATTTGGAAACAGTTAAAAAGAGGATAGATTATGTGACACACAATTCTGAAGGGGCATTGGAATAGCGGAAAATGTTTTCCAAAACTTAAGCTAAATGATAAAAAAAAAAGTACGCAGAGAGAATGAATGCTCAAAGTTCTATACAATATCACTTCCATTATATAGCCTCGAATACTGGAGAATTTTCTCAAGATTGAAAAGATGTTTTGAGACAACAGAAACGTGGTTATATAAGAAGATGCTGGGGTACTCCAACGTGGTGTAAGGATTAGCAAACTTGTCTCGCTGGGACGACAGAATATTGAGTTCAATATTTATTGGGTATTCGATATTTTTCGCCCTTGTTCCATAACTATGCCATGCTTAGTAAAACAATGTATATATGGAGGCTGAGACTATGATAGAAGGACTATTTGAGCCACACAGATATTTAAATAAAATATGAATTACAGACAATAGACTGTTTAAATATCTGGCGCATATGAAGAATGAGACTTTGAATAATTACACTCCGACTGGGCGTATTGAAGGTAAGTAGATAATAAATAAACGAAGCGTAACCGAACTAATTAATGTATGTAAATGGATTTCCGAATAAGATTATGAAGGAGAGCAAGAGAACGAATAGTGCTTGGAGATACAAAGAATATAAAGTACAGAAAAAACTTATGATCATCCACGTCCTTAACCGTCCTGAGTATGACAATAAACTACATCCGCATACTTGAAAAGACGAAAAACTACCTCCACTAGCAAGGCCTCTTCTCAGGAGGTTTTGAGGAGCGTTTAACCTCCTGTTAATTCCTGGTGTTCCCAGGTCCGCCCTGACCCGGGGTGGTAGCATCTGTTAGGGTCCCAGCTATGGGGAAATAGTTAACCCCGAAACTGTGGTAAAAAAACTATGAAAGTGTAAAAATAGGTTTTAATACCAGAAATACTTTGTAGAAAATTTATTACTAGCAATAAATTTTTGAAAAAAAAATATTACCAACAATACATTTTTGAAAACAAATATTACTACCAATGAAAATGTTGTCGGCATTAAATAACACATTCAGGATGATATGCCGTAAAACAAACCAAATCAAACCAAGTCAAACCAATACACGTTCTTAAATTATACAGCACATTAAAAAAATATAGTATGGATTTTTGCTTATGCTAATTATTATGGATTGATACTTCTCAGTTGTTACAGCTTCATTCACTATGATTTGGTCGATGTACACTTGATTCCTCGTTCAATGAATTCACTTTCGGCCTGTGGCACCTTGCATTATTAGAAATATTCATAGAAATATGATTTAATTTTTTTCTTACTCGGTTTACTAAACAGGTTGTTGATTTTTTTTAAAACGGAAAATAATTGAGTTGAAAATAATTCACTAAGATTGTACTTAGACGATCCTAAGGGAAGAAGAGGAAAGAAAAGAAAAAAAGAAGAATAGAATTAGAAATAATAAGAAGAAAGAAAGGGAAAAGACATGATATCAAAACGGGCCGCTTGATGAAAACCAGATATCGGTCAAAACATCTGACCTACTTTTGCGTAGAAAGACTCATTATCAATTTGGAGTAAAGGGAAATTTTAAGAACAATGAGAACGAAATCTTAATCAGAGAAAAAGTGTTTTTGGGTTGAGGGGAGTGACCGGTGGAACTATATACAGATCCTGACCTATTAAGAATTGGAAACCCACGATAATAAAGTGGGAACATTTTCAATGTAGATAATTAAGATTTTCTGACTGTCGGGTCTGACAAAGACGAGAGGTGAAGGGACGATTGTCTCAGTTCACAGATAGCGCCAATATTCTTCCCTGAAGTCACATCTAATTAGCGGCGGGCTGTTTGACAGAGCCCAGGTGAGAGAAAGCCAAGATTGTCATTTTTCGTACGTGCAGAAAAGGCAAAATTGGATTTTGTTTTTAAAAACAAGAACGATGTAACCACGCCCGAAAGGAGGAGAAAGGATGCTCGATCAATAACAATTGGTCGGAAACGGTCACGTGATCTGCAGAAAAGAAGAGAAAGAAATGCCCGATCAGGAACCATTGGTCGAAAAAACGGTCACCTGACATACGAGAGACTAAGAGAGATGGGTGTGCACCTCCCCCACCAAAGGCACTGGGAGGAAGTAGGGGTGAAAACAATAGCGATAATGGGAAGTCAAAAAAATAATGCGACTTTTGGAATTATCGAGAAACCCCTGACGCCGACAGACCCACCCCAGTTTGCTGCGGCGTCAATAAAAGCAGGGCCCCAATCGACAAAAGGCAGTTCAGCCCCGGACGGCAGCGAGAAGAGATCACCTCGGACGACAGAGAGTTGCGGCTGAGTTGCGGCAAGAGATCCTTCCAGCCCAAGTCGAAGACAAGAGAACTTCCAGCCTAAGTCGACGAAGAAGAAGAAATACAACTCAAGTCGAAGAGAAGAATCAACTGCGAATGATCAATAGAAATTAGCCCCAGTGTCGAACCAAACCACACCCGACATACACAATTCTAAAGAGTAGGCAATTGAAATCTTTAGGTTGTGTGATAGAAGCTTGGTGCCATAGTCCACAGAGCGGGTCGGGAATTGAGAACAATTCTGTTTTTATGTAACGGACATTAAGATATAAAAGGTTGTCACCCTTTTTTATCAGTAATTTTTGTCTCGTGAGTTTTTTTTTTTTTATTTGTGTTTTGCCACCCCTGTCGGACTCAACTTGTATCGGCCCCAATCCCTGCTGGTCCCGTCTGTCTAAGATCTAAACACAACGTGGGTAGACAGACCGGAGATCAGTACAGTTGCTTCAGTAACCAGGTATTGGAAGCGAGTTGGGAAAGGCGAGGCTGGTGATCATCCAACCAAGGGGTTGGAGCGGCACGCTTGGAACCAGGAGGAGCGACCAGGAGGAGCGACGTCACAGTTGGCGCCGTAACCAAGGGATTCGACCCTGGGCCAGGTGTGTAACCGTCACAGGCCTCCTTTTCTTCAGGAATAGTTCTTGGATTTCTAGCCAGTAGTAGATTTTCTTAGTCATTGTGCACTTTCATTTCCGAATTCATGCTAACCATTTTCTCGGTTTGGTGTTGCATTGAATCCGTCCTTTTATGGAAATTTTGTGGCTCAAATAAGATTTTATATTTAATTTTGTTCAAATTAGAATTTATATCGTCATCAATTCGATATTTTTGATTCTGAAAAAAAATATAACGAATGTAATATATGAAATTTTGAAGAATGGATTCTGTTTACCTTTTGAACTAAGCTCTCATGAATATTCATTATCCGCTTGCAAAAGAAATCATGGATCTCATTATGCACAAGGGTATTACAATTATCGTTTTAATATTTTCTTTGGGTTCTTTAGATATATTTGAAATCTGTCTGCGATCCCTTGTTTTCATTAGTCCGAAAAACAAAAAGGTATTCGTATAAGCCGACTTCGTTTATTTTTCCCGCAGATTAATCAAGAATTTGTCTTGTCACATTCTATGATAACTTTTCCTCTGTTCTTTCCTTAATAACTTGTTGATAAATACTTCCTTTATTATTTTGATATGCTCTGATTTATAAGTATCTTTGGATGTAATATCGGCATCTGCTTATTTTTGATGCGGGGGGGGGGCATTCCTTCGCTGGATCTTTTGAACGATCTCCTCTATTTGAGTTCATATTTATTGCGCTATTTTCATCACTTCATTTTTATCATTGCTTCTTTATGATTTCTTTTCTTCCAGATGCATTGGTATTCTCTATAGAGATTATGTAATTGTTGAGTCAGTGTTATCTCGAATCCTTTATGTCATTTATAATTCTAATTGAGCCTTCTTTGAGAACATCAAGTTACAGAATAAATCATTTGTCTGATGCACACACTTGATTTTTCCTGCTGACGAAGGTAAAGATTACTGCATGTTTTAATTAATTTTGATGTAAGCAAGTGAGATTGAACCCTAGAACTAGCGGTTGTATGGTCTTGACCATTTCAAATGTTTCGGATTAAAAATGAAATGAAATTAACTTACCTCGTAAATTGAGAGGTGTATTTAACAGAATATAATTAATTTCTAATACACATTTAAAAAATGTTTCATAATATCTAGTTAAACAGGGAGTAAGATTTTTATATATATTATATATATATATATATATATATATATATATATATATATATATATATATATATATATGGGGAGGTCTTGCCCACTGCGCCGAGTAAGCAAAAATTTTTGCATACCCCCTTATAAGGTAATTTCTTGGTTGATGCTCTTGAGGCGATCATCATAAGTTTGTCTGTCTCTCTTTCTTCTCTCAGCTAGCTGATCGTTAGTTTGATAGTTGGTTTGTAAACGTTGACGTGTATATTTTTAACTAATGAGTTGGGTCACTCTATCAACCCCACTGGGGAGCAAATTACCCGAGACACGAAATAACCAAGTTTTCTGTATATAAGAGTAAAACCTTTATTCACTGAAAACACTTTCTCATTCTAACATTCCCATGTTCGGTTAAGCCAATGATAATCGACAACTCTATTTTGTCTACCATTTGACATTAAAGGTCAGCCAGAGATGGTCTGAGCCAAATGCACTGCCACTAAATAAATAATAATCTGAATCTATTATTTAACATTCCTTATCTAACCATCATTACCTAAACATATTATGAATTTTATTTCAATTACATGATATTTAGAAAACTTCTTTAATTTGTATTTCGGGATATATTATAGAAATATATTTAATTTCTAACTTTCGAATATTATTTTCTTGCAGACATGAATTATTACTACAGTTAGCGTTTTATCTCATGTTTTGTCATTTCTTTAAAGCTTTCAATATAATTACTTACTTGGGTTGAATTCTCTGTTAATGGAGCCGATGTGTTTTTTCTTTTTTTTATTTTATCTCTCTGTTTTTAATTTTTGCTGCGTTTCATACTGAAATTTTTCTAACAACAACTTAACATTTTCACTTAAGTTCAAACTCAGACTATCAACATAACTAAATTATTTATTTCGCTTGTTGGGGAAACTTTGATGTTATGTTCATATGTTGAGGACCTGTTTCCTGTAAAGTCTGTGCATGTAGATGCTTATGTATCTGCATGGTAGAATGAATAATGTGTTCTCTTTGATCAATGTCTTATTGTGTTCAACGTTAGCGTAGAAAAGTCATCACCCGGAGAAATGTAAAAGGAATAATTTTTATATTCACAGGCGGTCCCCCGATTCCCTCTTAATTCCTATCCATAGAACAAATAGTGAGGTTTCACCTTTAACTACGTCAAGCCCTTTTTGTTTCAATGAGAATATCTGTACATTCATCTCTATCGAACTTCATCGTTGATGTCTCATTAGCTAATTTTCGTTATTGAAAACATTTAATAAATTGAAATAGGGTTATTGAAGTGAATCTTATTAGAACGTTTTCTTTAAAAAATAGTACAGAAGCTACCTCATTAAATAACAGTATAATCACGAAAGTGCAGCCGGAATAACGTATTTCCATTAAACACGACTATCTCTTGTTTTTCTCTACTTATAAGAGATATTTTTATCAATTTCTCAAACCCCCAAAACCTAATTCTTTTCTTCAGTTTTTTGTGGTTGTTTTTATACAAAAAGGAAGGAAAATAACAATATATATATATATATATATATATATATATATATATATATATATATATATATATATATATATATATATATTAGGAGGATTTTGCATAATGATCACGAAATAGCCATTAAAAAGTAAAGTTTTCCGGATGTATCAAATATAAGTTAACGTTATCCACTGAAATCTAACAAATGTCTACATTTTAGAATGAATGGACGAGTGAGTAAAATTGCCACGCAAATTCAGTTTTGCCTACAACTTTCTCTGATAATCAGCCATTCTACCTAATAAATCTGCTAGCTATTATAAGAGTTACCGTATTTAAAGTACATATTTTACTCTGTGGAAGTGAGTGGACAAATGGACTTATATTTGCCATATTAAACTACTCTTCTGTGCATCCAGGCTTGACTGGAGCGCATAACACCAGATTATTTTCATAACTCTCAGCTACACATTATATCTATAGTTCATGTTTTCTCTTTTCATAATCGTATTGAAAAAAGATGAATTTATTATAGAGGAACCCAAAAAATAATACCTAAAATATTAAAAATGCCAAGTTTCATATATTAAATAAAATATAATGAGAGGGTTGTGTTGTCTACACCAGAGAACATCGGCTAATGACCGTTAGATAGCGTTTCTAAAACCATTGTTAAAGAAAAAAGTGACAAAAGTTTATCTTGGTACTTGTTCTCCTAGCCACACGATGCCTAGAGAAATAAGGTGTCTCATTTTATTTTCCACCGTGGGATTTCTTAATTTCCTATAGACCAGATGTCAACTTGAGTACAAACGATGCATACAAATGTCCTAAGCTAATAACTCGACGAAGCCCATAAAAAAGTCTTTTGAAATATCAGTCTCGAAACATTTTCAGTCGCGCTTTACACACACGTTATGAATAGAGATATATCAATATTCATACCTTCATTCCCGACTTCTTTATATATTCTGTTTTGTTTGCCTAGACAATGAATATCTTTTTTCGATGTAAAATAATGTTAGTAATATAACTCCTGTCTCCTGCTCGAGAAACTTATCAAATACACCATTTTACTCAAGGCATTTGCAATTTAGTTTAATGTATTACTAATAATCTCTGTTTGATAACACTTCTAACACTGCTACAAATTATCATTTATACATTTATGTGGGATGGTCTTTTTCATTATCTATATATCATGTCCGTTTAGGAGGGTGGATATCATAGCTCACCTCAGTCTACTGCCATTTGTAAGTCTTATTAAATTTGTCTTTTTGCTATTTCTTCTAAACTCTCAATATATCCGAACGTTTTTAGTAAGTTGTGCACTAATTTGCTTTAGACCTCTTGTCTTAATATTACAGAAACGATAAAACGCAATTTATTAAATCATTATTGATGCTAACATGCTGCCTAATGTTTGATGTAATGGAACAGTCCAGGTTTCTAAAAAAAAAGCAATTGAAAGATTTGTGTCTTGTGTATATTCTTCGTCTTTTACTAGTCGCCTCACTTCAGTAATTAGGCGACTATAGTCCTCCACATCTTCGTGTCCCTTGTAACTCTTTATAAATTTTGATGATTGTTATTTCTCCGAAAATATGTTCTACCATCCATTTGCTCAAGCTCATCAAATACGTTATGCGCCGTTTCCTCTGTCCCAATTTCCTTCAAACTATGCACATACACATACTGTATGATCTGCATCGCTAGGTTTTATTTTAATGACTAGCGCTTGCAGTTTTCCTCTCTCTTAGCAATATATAAAATTGTTTAACTCCAACACAGAAACGCATTGAACGGACAATGCATACGAATGAATAATATAAAAATTAGGCTGCTTTCCATTATTATCAAGAAAATGGCGGAATAGATATTCAAAGTAAACAGAATCAATGTACGGCGTAACACATTCAAATCCTTGTAAAACCTATAAAACTCATGAGACTTACACCTACACACTTAATTGTTACTCGCGTGACCATCGAATTATGAATTTAGGGTAATTGTGAACTACGTTCATTGTTTCTTCTTCGTGTATCGTCTCGATATCTTGCACTCTGTCCTTCCTACAAAGCAATACACAGCGTGAAGATGGCCAATTAGATTTCACGCAATTCATTTTCTTGTAGTGTTTCTGTAAATGAAATCTCAGTGTCATTATCAAACAGACTATTCGAGGCTTCCACACAACAGCGTATCCAGTAGAGTCTCGCGCAGTTATGTACGCGACTAGATGCATTAATATTGATTTGGACGGCGACTAAATGTGTGATCAACCCTTGTGACTAAGTCAAGACTCACGCGCAACATGAGAAATTCTCAGCATTACAATGTGTGTGACATTGAGTAAAGTAGTAGTAATCATGAGACAATGCTGCACCAAAAAGACGAAGGATTTCTATGCTCCACTTTGCCCTTTATCATCCTTATCAATAATAAAATATATATTCCCACACACTAAACTGTTTCATGCTTGTATTCAGTTTACACAAACTAACGTTGAAAAAACGCGCGAATAGATTAGTGTGTGGGCAGGTGTGTATTACATATACTATGATATGCAAAACATACACACATATGCACACACTCACATATATGTGCGTGTCTGTTCATATATATATATATATATATATATATATATATATATATATATATATATATATATATATATATATATATATATATATATATATATCGCAAAAAGATTATATCCGACATATTTTTTTCTTTATATTGTTTAAAAGTTATTTTTCATGGATAATCATATTCGAGTACAATAATTGATTTTTAATTAAACAGCATTTTTATCCAACTACATCTACCAGCTTGAATATTCGAGAAATCTTCATTGAAATATATGCGACCTCCATCAGAATTCGTACCAGCATCCCCTTCATATGAGAATAACAAAATAAATTATGTCGAATTAATCCATTACCTAAAAATAAATTTAGTTTGTTCAATTTGGAATACGGTAAAGTGCAGATATGGATGTTTCAAAAATCGACAGAGAGTGTGTGATAAAAAGGCAATATCTGGGCTTTGATTGACCTGAAGCGTTTAGGCACGTCAGATCAAATGACGATACCCCATAGGGAATGCAGTTTCGAATCCAGTTTTCTGCTTCACTGTCACGTAGGATCTTCAAAAATTTAAATGAAACATCAGTCGTCATTTTCCGTCTTTCTGAATCCTGTCTCTTAATGACCTTTCTCCTCACTAATGTTTTCCCATTACCTTTCACTTCCAATAACCTATTGCGCCTTAGTGATATTGTCGCCTTGCTTGGTTTGAAATAATTAGAATATGTTTAGGTGATCATGTTTTAGGCATTCTTGTATTTAACCTGCTTAATGCCATTTCATCTTTCTTAACGGGCTGATCCTGTTTACTTTTCTGAATGTTCTTACCAAGATAAAGCAAGTTATTTGATCGTTTGATTCATCTTCCATACTATTTCTATTTCTCTTCATCAGTAAGGAATCCAGAGCATTCCATTGTTCATTGCTGATATTATTTCATCTAAAACAAATGCATGCTAGATGATCTGTGGAACACTGTTGTGGAAAGTCATCAGTCTGAAGATAGATCTGAAATTGCTATTTCTAAGTATTATGTTTTGGATTTGTAGAAGCGAATTCTATATATTCAAGAACATTCCTGCTTCTTAGTCTACAATTTTACGATTTACCATTCTTTAGAAGAATTGTATTTAAGGACTTTATTTAAGATTCTTATGTCTCATAGACAAAAGTAATTCTGTCATTTTCTTGTGTTTCTCTTGGCATCCATATATTCCGCGTATTTGTTTTAGTGTAAAGACTTATATTTATATCTTCCTATTTAGTGTCCTTTGACTGGAATGTATCTTTGGGACTTTTATATGTACAGCTTGTAATTATGGTTCAGTCTGATGTCTATATTTTTTATAATTATTCTTTTACCAGTTTAGTTGTTTTCTTAATACAATAGGTCCATTATTATTTTCTGTTTTAATTTGACATTTTCTATTTATCTGTTGTTTAAACTTTTATTTCCGACATTCCTTTTCATAAACATTGGTTTATTTTTAGTTTAAGAATCTATTTTTAAATCACATTTTCCATGCATTTTTATTCTAACCCTAGACTACCCGTGATCCGTTGCGTCACTGACCTTCAGTTTATGAAACTTTTGAAGAAAGCTGAAATGGTAAAACTTACTGCATAAAGAACAATTATTTTTAAATCTTAAACACTTAAAGTAATTTTAAATGAGATTAAATATTTTTATTATGCCAAAAATATTTTAAAATTATAAGCAGAGATGCCCGACGTTTCTCGAGGTCTTAGCGATACTTTTAAGAAGTGGCAGATTAAGGAGACACCCTGAAAATGTATTTTTACTGACAGTGTAAAAAATTAAATAGTATTAGCTCTAAACCGGAAGGAATGAAGTGTTACAAAATTTGTGACTACTGGTGGAAATTGATGAGCCTACATCACCTCTTTTTAGGGAAGACTTTTATTTTTTCCGTTTGAAATGAAAGCGAATAAATTTGTTTTGCTTCCCTCTCTAGAAGAACCAAAAATTAGGGAAAAAGCATAGCTCACCTAAATATAGACCTGTTGTAGAGAGCATTTGTCCTTTAGACATGTAGACCGACATGGCGAAGCAAAGTCTTAGTAGAAATTCAAGTCTGCCCAGAGCAAAGGGGATTTCTGCACTTGATGGAGTGAGTGGTAGCCTGGATATGAATACATATTCTCCTATACGACACCCTGTGAGACTAGTGACCTCAATAATATGTGGCATCAGATTTTTAACCACAAGAAGGGTTCCATTGCAGAGCCTTAGCGGTTCCAGTTTTCCCAGCCATATTCCTGGGACTCCGATTTTTATGGTTAATGCATGGTGGGGTAATCCGGATGGGATCAAAAGTTTAGAAACTTTATGGTATAGTGATGTATACCTTGAGGATAGTCAATGCTGACGATTGACTTGTAGGTTTGAAGGTCTCCTGGTAGACATTTCAGCAACACTGATATTTTTAGGAGACAATATTACCCTCTCGCACAACCTCCTGGGATTTCTAAAATTGTAAGCCAGATCTGGACAGACAGCAGCTTTGAGATCGTGAACATTATTTATAACGGAGCATATTTTTCAAACTGGGATCTATCCCGCTTCATCCGATGACACTTTGCCGTCACCGATTTCTAGAAGGTCCTTTGAAATTTGCGCTGATATCTGGGCTCCGAATGTTTCAGCTCTTATGCTGGTTTCAAGAGGCTATATTTTGACCTGTTGCCACAGAGTTCATGACTTCATGCATGCTGTCACAGTGTTCGCCATTGTACCTTTGGGAACAACGGGGAGAGTTTGCCTGAAATCACCTGATAGATTGACAGGTTACTCTTCTCATTGGATGTTGACACTCTTTCGCAAAGACCTATCCAGTGCTCCGAAAGTTCGTTTGTGGACCATCGTGCACTCATCCCACACATTGAGCTCACACCTTTTCTGGACGTCAGATTTATTTGAAGCTTTGATGTTGAATCACATGATATCAAACTAATCGGCAGCTTGAACGCGGAGTGCGCTCCCCTACCACCGGACAGAAGGGTTTCAGCAATTCCATCAGATTTTACAGCCTAGGCGATCCCCTTCTTTTGCCGTACATTTGTGAGTTGTTAGTGAAGAATGTTTTACCTGTCCGTCCAGGTGCTAACATACCGTTCTAGAGCGTCGACGTCGTAGGAAGTTTCCTGAATTATGACTGCGGGAAGAGTATTTGAACTCGTTTAGAGAACATGTGTCAGGCCGTAAGTTTGCAAGGAATTTCCGTTTATAGAAACAATTCTATCTTTGATGTCAATAAGCGCTCTGTTTATGAATTCGTCACTGAAATCTGCGTTGAACCACGAAGCATTAGTTGCACACGGTGTCCGATGTCTTCAGAAAGGTCCTCTTTGTATTTCCACAAAGTTCAAACCTGTGCAATAATTCAGCAAAGAGTTTTCGGAGACTTCTTGCTGTTCGCATTGAGGCTGCCTTCTTGATACTTGCATGTCACTGAGCACAATCTTCCAGTAGTCCATATTTGAATCAGGCCTCGCAGTAGGTGTTGCAAATGATCCCATTGACCTTTTTTTAAGTTGTCGAAAGACTTTGGACCTCTTATCTCATATAATAGAAGCCGAAGGTAGAAGTGCTCCTGTTGGTTGGGGTGGACTCTATATACTCTGCCAAGGCAATGATCAAACTTGATGCCTGTATATCTATCAACAATATATCTTACCTTTATTCATGTCCATCTATTGTCTTTCCAAGTACAGTATGTTAATACTTGAGAGTATAGAAGGGTCTGGATCAATGAAATTCGATTAAAGAACTGATTGTATACTTAGTAGTGTTCACTCGAACAGGTCAAAAGTTCGCATTTCACCCATTTTCAGGTCATGGGCAGAAAGAGAGAGAGAGAGAGAGAGAGAGAGTAAGTAATTAGAGTTTACTTACTTACTCTCTCACTTTCTAATATAAGAAGATGTTCACACGAATTAAGGGGTTGAAAAGGGGCATTATTAGTGGTTATCCGCACAGACAATGCGCAAAATTTATAAATAAATATGGTGGTGAGAATGGGGGAATTTTGATCGTGGGAAATAATAAGAGGAAGAGAGAAATTGATTAAACACTAAAGACGTGGTTAAATCAGTAGTTTACAACATATACGAAACTGAAATGAGGATCATTAATAGTGTTCAAATGTCATGATCGTAGTTTGCCCCATGTTATCACAACATGGACTGGGTAAATTTTAATCAGTTTCATTCGGTAACATAATTTTAATGAGATTAATCACATAAATAGCATATTTAAATCGAATAAAACCTGACAAAACATTATTTTAAAGCAATCTCTTAAGCATGGATTATATTCTTGCCAAATTTAGAGTAAAGTTTAATAGATTTAATCAAATAGCAGAAATGTAATCAGTTTAATCAATTAAATCACAAATTTAAAGCGAATTAACTTGATAAATAATTAGTCCAAGACATTCTTTTACTATAAGTAATGATCATGCAAAATTTGGAGAGAATCAGTTTGAATCTGCGGAAGTTAAAGGCAAAAAAGCGAATCTTACGCATTTATTCGCGGATTTTTCGGGATTTGCGTCAATGAAATTAAAAAAAATTAATCAGACAATTCTTGTGTCATTAGTATAATTTAGGTTTACAGTGTCTTACGGCAATGTACCAGCACAGATTTTCTTTGGA
Source organism: Acanthosepion pharaonis (assembly GCA_903632075.3). Taxonomy (NCBI): domain Eukaryota; kingdom Metazoa; phylum Mollusca; class Cephalopoda; order Sepiida; family Sepiidae; genus Acanthosepion; species Acanthosepion pharaonis. Next base: position 508,103 of record CAHIKZ030000804.1, read on the forward strand.
GCATTATTTAAAGTATGATTAAAATGAAAAAGAATATGACATCTCTGGAAATCTATAGATGAACGATATCTAAGCGTAGATTCAGAATATGAGCATCTATTTCATATTACCATTGTCTTTATGAATTTAACTTCGGTAAAAATTGATCAGTTTATATGTAAGATTTTCGCTTGGTCTGGAATTAATAAAAATACAACATAAGCATAATTCGAAATTCATCAATCAAGCTAAGATTTTACATTTAAAAAATGTTATGAATTGTATAATACTTTTTACACATTCCCTGGTTTACATGCAATATTATGTAATTCATACATGAATAAATTTTCCATCGAATTAACTTTTGAAATATTTAGGGCATTACGTTCATTATTGTTTTTCTTTTATTAAATTGAGATAAAAATAAAACTGACCAATATTAAACAAAGCTATGAATATATTATTATTATTTGTTACTGTTGGTAGGCTTCCAAATCAGATTGAAAACAGCGCTGTTTATGTTTTCGCTATTTACGTTCTTTCACGATGGTTGGCTAACCAGTGTGATAAGAGCAAAATCAAATGAATTGCTTATCTCCCTTAACATAAACAAAATCTAATTGAATTAACGGAGAAAAACATTTAACGTCGTGGTATGGCATTGACAATATAGTTTCTGTTATAGATCTCTTTCCTACACCGAATTCCTGAAAAATACTAAAAGAATTAGAATAAATTAAATATAATATTCTTTTTATTTTTTTTTATTTAAAAAATGTTACACGAGTTGAATGATGTATGGAACATTGTAGTTGCCTGTAAAGCGTAATCGGCAAGCAGGGTTCGAATTGGAGCTTTATCTGTTCCATTTCTCTTTCAAAATAATTATTTTGGGAAATGTATAAATCCATCTATACTTTACCTCCGCTATCGTTTAATCGTTATTGGATATTGCTTCTGTAGCAGTGCATTGTAGCCAGCGTACGAGATGGCGTATTCTGATATCGTAACTGTGGGGAATATAACGTGAAATCATTACATGTCAATTCACAGATTGAAAAAATGCAAAAGTAAAGGGTCGATGCCTTGAAAGGGCCTTCTTCTTCTTCTTCTTCTTCTTCTTCTTCTTCTTCTTCTTCTTCTTGCCTTGCACCTTAATTTTTTATGAACAGTGTGAGGTCGGAGACCCGTAGAGCAAATAACCAGATTTCTTCACGTATATATGGTGAAAGCCAGAGAGTTATTCACTTATGCATAGTGTTTGTTTATTTAATATTTACCTGGCGAGGCCAATCTTACTCAAAATCAGCAGATATCCTCCAACATGGAGACTCTACTTTATCATAGATCACGTGGCCGTTTATACAGTTGTGAGAAGAGTCCGCCCTGGTTGTTGATCTCTGTTTAGGAAGCTCTCCAAAATAACCCTCCAGATGCATACAGATTTATGGCGCCAATACTTCACTTATTGTAGATGAACGTCGACCCAAACCCCGTCCTGCCATTCATTTAGATAAATACGCTCGATAGATTATGCTCTACTTTCTTCTATCCGACTTGCCTTCAATCTGTCTTGTGAGTATCAAATTTTCCATGTACTCTTTCCTCATTATGTGGCTTAATGGGGCGGCCTGTCTCCTTTTTATATTTCTTCCCGCAGCTGCACGGGATAGCGTACACACAGTCTTTAGTCATGCTCTCGTCTATGGCGGGATCTTATTCGGTAGAGGTATCTGCGAGGTGTCGTCCAGATTTTGAAGGTTGTCCTGATGTTATATGGTCCTCAGATACTTTGTATTTTCTCCTATATCCCCTTCACATAGGGTAAGGCTTCAAGAACATCAAAATGTGTAACACGAGGGGAAGTGGAAAAATCAGGCGTGGCTGACCACATATGGAGGGAAAAGGGAGACCACCGCCCTCTGTAAAATCAGGTTGAAATCATAGACAAGGAACCTTATTGGAAATTTCGTAAAGTTAAGGAATCAGCACATATGCTAGGCCACAAATTTCTCCTGGGCTGACCAAGCATAGAAATAAATACAATGTGGGAGCCAGTAATAAGGAGTGCCAGAGAACAGCAATAATAATTAAGAAAATTGCAATACGAGCTCAGGTAAAAAAAAAAAACATAAATGATAACAGCAAAAATTACAATATGAGCACTGGTAAAAACGTTGCTATAAGTTCATAAATTTATAAGACCCAGAAATTCATACACAGATGTCCTAAAGGACACAGGCCACAGTGGATAAAGCGTTGTTTAGATTCATGACATGACCCAAAGAATTTTGAGTTCAATACCTTGTTAAGGCAGTGGAGAACTTGGAGAGATAAATTAACAGGAGATAACTGATAACTGATATCCATTAGACATGGCTCGTGGAACTAGAAAAGTCTACCTCAGTGAGTGAAATAAAGAGCTCGACATTCCAACCACCTAAAGAAGGCCGGAAGTAACAACGGCCGAAACATTGTGATAAATATGGCAATAAAGATGAGGAAAATAGTCCGAATAATGTAAATAGTGTACATAATAACTCATCTCAGAAACATAGACAGATAATGATTCAATTATTAAATTTTTATCAGTGTCGAAACATGACAAAGCCTCTTTAAGACTTTTTTCCCCTTTTGAATTCCGTGCCAATCATTTCAAAAAGATGACATCTCTCGAAATGATAAAGAAATCATTCAGGTGAAAATGTTTACATATACTTAGGAAGATATTTTACGCAAGATATATTATATACTAAATGAATTTTACTTTTGATACAAGGCCATGAATATAAAGCAGCCAGTGAGGAAGTAGAAATCATCAAGCAGACTAGCTCGATAATAATTATCACATACAAATATGTTTTATATGGTATCTTAATGTAAAACTCTGAATAACATTGCTTCGAGGAATCGGTTAAATGCTGATAAATTAATGTTATTCTTTGAAAACTGCTATTTAACTTTTATTATCACCATGCTAATGATTCAACTGAAAAAAAAGTTAATCTCGTTTTGATTAAAACAGATCAATCGCTGAGTGTTCTCCAGTAACAAGTTTTGACTCTTAATGAGGCTCGAAGCTTTGTACTTAAATTGACTCCAGAGCTCACGTCGAACGTATATACACGATCCATTTTACACTATACTGGACAAGTTTCATATTTACAGAAATTAACTCACTTCTTTACACAAAACAGATGATATCAAAATTGTCAATTAGAAATATATCAGTCTCACATTTCAATCACCACTTTGCGCCCAAAGGCTACAAAATCTTTTATTTTCCATTCTGCAACCTCTTCCTCAAAAAGGTAATATCAGAAATATATCGTTATTATATCGGTATTTATATATCAAATGTTTAAAGCACCTGGATTCTTAATTTCCTAGAGTGCAAGTATCTGCAGCTAGGAAACAGCATGCTATTTCGACTACACGAGTTTTTTTTTCCTTATTCCGAATAGAAGAAAAATAAATTGTTTCATGGATTATTCTCAAGAACCGCTACTTCGTGGATAAATTCCCATAATAAACTGAACAATTTTAATATTTTCATGTGAAGAATCAAGTACTTTCGAGCCTGCTTTTTCTCATATAGTTGACTTTCTTCGACCTCCACTTTCAATCGTCAAACTGTTTACACACTAGCCGTTTATCGTGAGTGGATATTGAGTCTTGAATCTAAAGCTGCACCCGTTCGCAAATTCTGAAGTATTGTGCGTGATTTTCTGTGGCTTAAACAGAGCAGTAGCAGGAGGTTAACAACTGCAGACACACACCTTCCTGTTGTTTGTATTATTTACATAGTTCGGAGTGTTGTCCCCATATTTTCGAATTTTGAATATGACAATAAAGATAAGGACAACAATCCGAACTATGTAAATAATTACGATACCTCATCTCAGAAATATAGACACATATTGATATGCAAATCACCACTGAATCTGGACTACTTAATATCCAACATTTTATAATCCATGGTGCAACGGAAAATATTAAATTTTAAATTTCTATACAGACTACATAAATTTTTTTGGTTGCCGTGGTAGAGAAAATGTGTTTGGCTTAATTTAATGGGCATGTTACTCGTCTCATCTAGGTAAGGCTGATAAGAAAAACAATAAAAAAAATGTCTGATCGTATCTTAAATAGGCATATATCTTCGAGCGTTGGAACGTAGTTTAATACCAGGATATTGAATATTGATTTTCAAGACAGCCTGGCAAAATAAGCGTAACGCAACCGCTATCCATAGTTTGTGCACATACCGGGATAATATTAGAAAATAACGATAAAAATCATATTAATTAATGATATGAATATATATTTATATATATTTTTCAATTAACCGAATTAAGCATGATATAAAATAGGGTTATACCATCTATTAGACGTAACTCATGTGTCAGTTTATATTTTAATTATTAATGAATGTTACGAGAATTGTACATATTCATTGATATTCTTCCTTTCATTTTAATTAATGTATGATACATAAAAGATATTACAGTTATAATAAAAAGACGACAGGAACTATATGGAGATATGTGATTTTAAATTATAAGTGGGTTTCCATCAATCTATGACACTCTTTATACGTCAACAGCTAAGCTTATGTCACTCTGGGATCATACATTTGGAGATATATGAGCTTGATTTGTATAGTATTTCTTATTTTCCTGAGATATATTGAACCGTTGCAATATATTTAAACAACACCGTTTCCAATGATGACAGACGTTGTCACATTCAATGAATATCCAAAAGGTGATATGGATATTAATATATTTACATAATACAGGTCGTTTTAGTCTTCTAACGTAGCATATGGGACGATAAACGGTGGAAAGGATAAAGGATCGATTTAAATAAATAAATTATTATTACAATATGTGGTATTAGATTATGCCGAGTATGAGAAACTGCGTCGTTAAAGATAGATTTTTTTTTCTTAGAGTGAATGAACAGAAAACGGAAGTGTGGTTAATTCCCAGTGAGAAAAACTGACTCATTGAAAAACTTCATTTAACAACTACAAGTTATTTGATTATTGATACGATATTAGTTGAGGAGAATCGAAACTTTCAAACTCTTAAGGAAGTGACAGGTAATCTCATTTAGTGAATCAAATAAATCAGGTGCTAAACAGACATACATTTGGATTTAAAGCGAGAAGATATACATCCATGTGATAATAAAAGACTGAAACATTTATTTATTTTTTATGGATTATTAGACTTTTGTAGGTTACTTAAAGCCAATAATATTTTGGGATTGTAATAATTTCTGAAGATAATAATATTTATTGATAAAAGTCCTCGTATTTAAACCATGTCTGAGTGGGGAAGAGATGGATTCCTACCCTACGCAAGGGAATTGCCGCATTTCCATATAACGAATCTGACTGGAATTGAATCACCTCTTACCGATTCGTTTTTATTAGGTTGGTGCAAAAATAATGTCGTTTTTTGACGTTCACCTTCAAAAGATCATAACTCCTTTCATAATAAACTTTATTAATCGAAATAAGAACCATTAGAATCGACACATTTTTGCCAATGAGAAACAAGTTTAATTATCCCATTAGCATAGAAATCCGGAGTTCTGGAAGCGATGAAGTTATTGAAGGCCGATTCGGCATCATCTCGGCTTTTGAAGCATTTTTCGCGCAGGAAGTTGTCGAGATGTTTGAAAAAGTGATAATCGGTGGGCGAGAGGTCCGGTGAATATGGCGGATGAGGCAATTGGCGTAGCCAATTCTTTCAGATTCTGCAGGGTCAGTTGAGCAACATGCGGGCGAGCGTTGTCATGGAGGAGAATTGGTCCCTTCATATTGACCAATCTCGGGCACATACGTTGGAGCTTCTGGTGCATTTCGTCAATTTGTCGGCAGTACTTCTCCGCCGTAATCGTTTCGCCCGGATTAAAGAAGCTGTGATGGATGAGACCGGCCGCAGACCACCAAACTGTCACCATAACCATTTTTTGGTGCAATTTCGGCTTCGGGCAGTGTTGTGGAGCTTCTCCGGCATCCAACCACTGTCCCGAACGTCGCCGGTTGTCGTAGAGGATCCACTTCTCATCACACGTCACAATCCGCTCGAGAAATGGGTCGTTTTTGTTGCGCAGAAGGAGCGTAGAAGACACTTCAAAACGACGATTTTTTTATTATCGTTCAATTCATGCGGCACCCATTTATCCAACTTTTTTGACTTCCCTATTTGCATTAAATGGCGAACGACTGTTGAGTGGTCGACCTCGAGTTCAACAGCAACTTCTCGTGTGGTTTTGCGAGGATCGGCTTCAATTAAGGCTTTCAAATGTTCGTTATCAACCGTAGGCGGCCGGCCGCGACCGTCTTCATCTTCGAGGCTCTCGTCACCATTGCGAAATTTCTTGAACCACCGTTGTGCCACACGTTCTTTAGTGGTTGCTGAGCCAAACGCATCATTGATATCACGAGCTGTCTCGGCAGGTTTTCGGCCTAGTTTGAACTGGAACAAGAAAATCGTGCGGATTTGAATTTTGTCGATGCTGTCGAAAAGCCTGCAAAAAATGAATGAAGAGATTGAGAACGGTAACGAATAACACGATTCGATAGTGCGAAAAACGCGCTTCAAAATGATATATAACATGACTATATATATCAAAGAATTAATTCAGAAATCATATATAAATGTAATATATGTGAGAAAACGACATTATTTTTGCACCAACATAATACCAATCGTTATCCATTACACCACAAGCACATATAAGCTTCCGGCATTTGATATTCTCAAGCGGTCACTTATCTAGGTACAGAAAAGTGTCCATCTTGTTTAACTTGAATGTTTCACTTGATGTGACCGTAATCCGATAACATGCGATGATAACATATTCATTAACCATCTAAATGGCCATGTACCTAGGAATAAGAAAACGGTGATATCAACTTGACCTCTTTGAACTCATCATGATGTATAATAATATAACTGATTTGGTATTTAAATGTCACAACGGAATACAGACAGAAAATAATTAGCCTATGAGTTTTAAATACATAAATTAGAGTCTTTTTTTTAAATAAATAAATACATTAATATAAACTTATCTCTTTTTTTATTAAAGGGAACTAAAAATTGTCAGTTTAATGATATTTCATCACACTTTTTCAAATTTTGCATAAGGTATTGACTATGGTGCTCAATTTGTGAAAAATACTGCATGTAGTTCTTATTTTGTTATTTTTGTTCTAGTACTTTAGTATTTCGCATTCAGGAACGGATGTGGTGCTAGTGTGGGAGTGAAATTTTCTTTGGTTGCATCATGGTATTATTTGGGAAACTGGACGATTAAAATAGTCTAGCGTGACATCATGCGTAACTGCAATTGGGAAATAGGGTGCATAAAAAGAATGTGATTTATTTTATTTTAATAATTAATTATTTTTTGTAATAATTATATGTGTGTGCAAATAAATTATATCATGTGCACTTCAAGATACAATTATTGTGAGGAATGTTATTTTATTTAATGTGGGCTGTTTATTTTGTATAATAATAACTTCTAGAATTTTGCGTTTTCCATTGCATGGGGTGTTGTAGACTATTTTTGTGCTATATATTAATATTTGTCTTGTTTTGATAGTTGTATCTTGATCGTTCTTGATATGCAGGACGATGTATGCACGCATTGCCAATAAAATGCGTCATTTTGATCCGTTACCTTTTGACATCATCAAGACAAATTTATGCTTAAATCTCTCAGCATTTGACATAAATTTGTGATTAACTAGTCCAAGTGTACAATTACTATTTAAGTTTTGTTAGAAAATTACGTAAAAATTGTAAGTATCGAAATAAGTGATAAGCAGAAGGTGTGTATGGTCAGTTGATTTCTATGGATGTATTAGGTTACAGAAATCAAGTTTTTTAACCGCTTTGCAAAAACACGTCAAATCTGGCGTTGTCCTGATGGAGGAGGACATTATTCAGTTTGGCAAATTCCGGACGTTTGTCATCGTTTGCTGCCTTAGATATCTCCCATTAGGTACAGTATATATCTGAATGCAAGGACAAATTTAGCGGAAAAATTTCGTAATCCACAAAGCGCTTCCACTGTTATCAAACGCACAGCGTCACTTTCATTGAATTACATGCGGTTTATATACTTGTTAATGGAATCTCAATACGTTTTAAATATGATTTTTTGCTTCAAATTATTTCAAATAATGAATTAGTCCTCATCTCTGATGGATGTTAAAAATGCATCATTTTCTTGCGTTTGACCGGAGAACTTAGGATAGAAAAATATTATAATATTTTATGTTTGTTAAATCAAGAATCACCAAAAACAACGTAGTGCTTAATATACGTGTTTTCACATTCCTTATAAAAGTTATATGAGATATTTGTAGTAACTCAGTGATTCCATGTGTGAACCGGTTTAATTATAATCAACATTTCTATTTAGTCGCCATTCACGCCAACAAGACTACAGGAATATTCAGGTCAAAATTTTTATTTTATGACCTAGTAAACTACTAATGAATGGTACTCGAAAATATGGTATCATCATTATAAACGATGCAAACCTTTTTTTTTTCTTTTTATAACTTTTTCCTCTCCAGATATTCAATCTTATTAATTAACAAACATATATCTTATTTTAGATTTTGTTTCTATTAGTTTAAAAGATTCTAGACCCATAATGTACAAACGTACCATATCGAAAGACGAGTTCGAATGTCACATTTTTGAATACGTACAGTTTACTGGCTGAGGCGTTCGCTGTCCAAAATAGACCGAATGACATTCTTATCTATTTTTACCTATATTCATTTATTTATGGTCTATCCTATTGTATATTTTATTTTACACGAAAAGGTTCAACACTGGTCAGTGGGCAGGAAAGATCTAGTTTGCCGTTATAAGAAGGACAGAGAAGCTAGAAAGATAAGAGCAAGAATGGAAAAAAAAAGAATGTTGCGTTTTGTGTGTGTTGGGTTAGAAGGTGACGTTCTCTCCGCTTCGGTTTCTCAGAAGGACAACCAAAGTTACGTGGTACATACTTTCGTAAAGAGAGATGGGTGAAAATTATTGGTATATATTTTTGCTGCTCTGTTGGTAATTCTAAATCATTTTTCTGGCAGATATCTTTGTTATCTAAAATAAGATTGAATGGCAGGTGGCCTATTTTTTTTACCTATATATTTATTTGTTTATATATTGTATATCCTAATGTTTAAATAATGTTTCACCAAAAAGTTCAACAATTGTCAGTGGGCAAATGTGATCTTGTTTTTCATTATAATGTAGGGAATGAAGAAAAGAAAAAATGACAAAATGGAATGCTGTGTTTTATGTGGGTTAGTTTAAAAGAGGGAATAATCTGCACTTGGGGAATTTGAAATTAACAAACGATTCTACGTAATTCTTTATAATGCATTTTGTATTCTTCATTTCTTTTTCTTAGATATAAGTCTACCAAATTTTCTTAGATATAAGTTTACCAAATTGAAACTTTATGCGTTCATAGTTTGTTGCTTAGCAGCACATAGTATTGTTTTTCTTGGGGTTCAACCTAATGTTAATTTAATAAGGTGTATGTAAGTAGATATATGTTGGAGTTGAACGCCATCATCTTTGGTGAAGGCAATTCAAAAAAAGAAAGGAAACTAAATCAAACGCGAAGATAAAGCTCATTTGCCACATGAATTGCCATCTATCTTGGAGATGTAAATGGTGATATAAAACAAACCACATTGGCTTCATCATAATGTAAAATACTGTAATTGATTATTGCATCATCCGTCAAGCGAAGTACCATGAGGCTCGTTCCTCAGTGGATGCAAAATACAGTAATTGAGTACTGCATCATACAGCAACCGGGGTACCATGAGGCTCGTCCCTCAGTGACGCACCAAACCTAGGCTGTAAATTCCTCAACCAAAAAAAAAAAAAACAAACAAAAAAAGAAGAAAAAAACTTGTTTCCAAAAAAAAAACGAACTTCCAAAGAACTTTAACTAAGCCTTGTGTAAAAAAAAAAAAAATCTGCATAAATGGAGATTCTAGTGCTTTCTCTACTATTTTTGAAGGCCACGGCTCTATCTTCATTACGAAAACAAAATCACACAGTGAAACAGAAACCTCATGAAGCAATGGGTAATGGTTCATGAGGTATTGTTATTCAAAAAGGCAAACCAAAATAAACTAGTTTAAACATCATGTGAAGTTTAATTTGAACTATACCATTTAGTCCGATTGAAAAACTAAAACGATTATTATCTACTGGTATCTGAGACACTTGTCTAATGATATTTATGACAAAGAACCGAACATTTCACTCATACTGTGAATCTCATCACAGATACCTCGTACAAAACTGACAACAAATCCACCAAACAAGAGATCGCACCGGCTCACATAAACCACAGAAAAAAACAAGATATATTATGCAATTACTCAAAAAGGAAACTTTAAGTGTATAATTCCGTGATAATCTAGAGTGAAAATTGATGTCACCAATTATTTTGAAAAAGCGAAATCCATGGAAGCAACAGATAAGTTTATATTGACCTCCTTAGTGGAATGACTTAAGAAAAGTTCAAGAATATCTGATAGGAAAAAGATCTTCCCTTAAAGTGACAACTAATTTAAACGGATTGACATAAGAAATAGTAAAACAGACAAAAAAAAATGAAAGACACTATAATAGATTTTATTTTAAAGAAGAAAATCAAATAAAACAATTAATGCTCTGGGAAATATTTTCCGATATTTGGAAACCAAATTATCGGGGACAATTGTATTGAATTATGGTGTAAACGGATAATCAAGATAACTTTATACAATCGAATGTAAATCCGAATAAATCTCATGGTCTTTAAAAATAAAAATGATGACAACGATTCACATGTAAGCTCGGAAAACACTAAGCTTTAATACCCGAACAAATAGAACATACACTAATATACATACAAGTATTAAAAATCCTGTTTTCAAACATAATCATTTAAGAAAGAAAATATATCAAAAATAAAGAGAAATATAAACAGCCAAAGAATACTATTGCATTGCGATAGAGGCTGAACGCTCGAAAATACTTTAACAACTCACCGAATTTATAGACAATTTCTAAGAAAAACATGAAAATATAACAGAATCAGAAGCGCAGATAAAAAGATTGGTGTAATGCAAATTAGTGCACTATGGAAAAATAGGTGGTGCTCACAACCCTCATACAAAGATAACTGAATGTGATCAATTGTGTATATCCTATTAACTAGATTCCCACCATTAGATGAAAGTCAACATTTCACAAACCAATTTTTCGTTTTGTCACGCGATGTATTAAAGAGCCTAATTGACAGGGATATGTATCTAAAATATTGCATATTTTTCCAATTGTTCTTTCTTTACCTGCTATGCTGACCTCACTGCAGCAAATTTGCGCATTAACAGAGACTTCCTCCTCTGAATTAGAAACCATCCTTCTTTCTCTGTCTACACTGAATGTATAGACTTGATAGAGAAATGCTATCGATCTACAAATCCGTACGTGTTCAACGAGGACTGTAATAAGAGGGAATGTTTCAATCCTCAAAGGAACGCGACATGGACGAAAGGAGTGCCTCAATTTAATCTCTTCGTAACCTATGGTGTTCGCGCATACAAACACCGATGTGAAGTCATGAGCACTGATCATTTCAGCATTCCTTACCACATCCAAAACGAACCTACTAATAAAAAACAGCCTTCATGCTGTGCCTCTCGAGGCCAATAAACTGAAGATGACGGCATATATAACGATAACTTATATGTTCATATTTGATGTAAAAATAATCTTGAACATAAATCAACATCCTATATCACGTGTTCCAAGAAATTAAATTTAGATAAAACTTTCTAAAGCAGTTACTGTGATCTCGAAATGGAATGAAAACGGTGATGTCAGCAACGCTGAATTCATTACAAATATTCAGGATATAGAATTATCAAACGATAAATATGTGGAATTAGGAAATAATAATCTCGATATATGTCAAAATTATTACAAATTTAGTATAGGAAAAATAACATTGCACATATAACAACACTGCGAAACCACATTAAGCTAAAACCCTCACTCATATTAAATAATTTCACTAGTTGGAGACTATAGTATATGATTCCATCCAGTAAACGTGTAAATCTTAGCGAGGATGATAATTATTCGATACTTGTGGACTGACGCTACAGAATCAAAGACAAAACACTGTACAAGATAACAGAAACCACATATTTCTGAAGATACCGTCTTTCAAAAATACTTCGAAAAAATTTAGGAACGAAGACCTGTTCTATATTGAAAAATATAATTACACATACTGGAGTTGAGAAAGCTATATCCCTGATGATTGTTTTAACTGACATATTTATTAAACTCTCAACTGATAGTAGCACTATATAATCGGTCAGTGAATATCTACTATTAACATACTCATCCTAAATTCCAGTCATGTTATTACGTGTCAAAACTCTACATTTAGTAAAAAACATTCGAAATTGTTATTCATACTAATAAAATTTATTTTGGAAGTCACCAATGTTTTTTTCATATTGCATATCATTATTTTTTTATATTATAATTTTATGATCTTAAACCACGTTACGATATGTAAGGAAGACTGTTTGTATTTTGAATATTAGACATGTAAAATTAAACTATATTTGTTAGACACAATTGACTACTATTTTTCAGTTATTTTATCATTGGCGACATCATACAATGTCTCCATGTTTTCGTAATTCAAGCCTCAAAACGCCGCAGCCTTTTCTTTTAAGTTGAAGATACATGAAATATTCCTCTCTATTAACAAGAACATTGACGTTGATAAATCATCTAATCAAATAATAAAACTCTTTAGTATTGTCATATATTTCTTTCATTCTTCCTTAATATGTAGCATTTAACTACCGTCAATGATCTCATTAATTGAAATTACCACATCTTTCCATAGAGATTTTGAAGAAATGCCATTACACTTTTTAAAACACACACACACACACACACACTTCTTTATCAGTTTATATTCGTCAAGTCGATTTAAAAACATTATGTGATTTTTTTCTTTAATACAAATATTGTAGTCAAACATCATATACAGAGAGAGTTTAAGATATCATTTTCTTAAAAGTGGGATCTACGATCTGTTTTCATGAACATCTACACGACCATGGTTCATCAGCAGATTTTGAAGGCAGCAGAAATTATCGGAATATAAAACCTTTTTTTCTGTATTAATATTTCTAATAAAAAAAAATACAAGTGCATCCAGATAAACTAATGTTTCAAAATTATAGTTGATAAAATTTACTAAATTGTTGTCTTCCAGGAAAACAAAAGAAGTGGAAAATTTCGATTATTAATAACTGTGAAAAATACATAAAATAATCTGGTTAAACATTTAATTAATTTTTTAGACAAGGCCTTTGTATTGGGGATGTAGCTAATTTGTAATTTTTGGCCATTCATTGTACCGAGATAATTAAGTTAAACGTTGCAAAATTGCTTATATTTCAAACAGTGCTCTTCAACAAAGTAGGTTCTTAATGTTAATGTAAAATGCTGTATAGAAATGTGCTCCTAGTTGAGGCCTTTAATGATTAATAAGCTCATCCAAATGCAGAAAACAGGAAACATTTTTATGATACCATAAATATAATGATGATAATACTTAGAGATGCCATCGCATTCTTATTCAAACTGTTTCTATATTATTACGAATGCTGGTTGGAATATATTTGCAAAGTATTATCCTTCTAATCTGATATTTGAAGACGTTGATTGGCTTAGAGATTTTACTCTTTGATGTAAAATCAATGTCAAGTTGAATTTCTAATTTTAATATGCTAAAACCTCTGATTCTCAGATCCTCAAGCGATGATGAAAAGACTACAGATATTTGAAATCGTTGGAGAGGAAGATAATATGCAATATGTCTTAATAATCATGTCGTTGATATAATGTTAATACTGATACTCATGATGATGAGTAGAAGGATATAATTATGAAAATATCAAGAAGGCTAGAAACGATAATACTAAATGAATGACGTAAAGACGAGAAGAGAAAAAAATGGGATAAGGAATGATGATAAGAATTTCTATAGTGTCATTAATAATAATTTGAATTGAGATAAAGTTTTTTCTAAGACAGTATTATGAATAAGGTAATGATGTTTAGAATAGTGATGCGACAAAAATTATACTTTTTTTGCAGTGAGTTTGAATAGATATACCAAAAGTATTGGGCCATACCTGTTAATGTTTTCTATACATCTAAAAGACATAATGTGATTAACATGACAAAATTATATGTATTATATAGTGAGTTCGGCATATCTATCTATCTATCTATCTATCTATCTATCTATGTATCAGCATATATATATATATAATTATGCATACACATATGACACATAATCTGTCTGTCTGTCTGTCTGTCTATCTATATGCATATATATATATATATATATATATATATATATATGCATATATATATATATGAAACGTTCTCTCTCTGTCTATGTATCTATCTATCTATATGCATATATATATATATATATATTTATGCATATACATATGACACGTACCCTATCTATCTATCTATCTATCTATCTCTCTCTCTCTCTATATATATATATATATATACATGTATTTATGCATATATATTTTTGCATATACATATGACACTTATCTATCTGTCTATCAATCTATCTACATATATGCATATATATTTATGCATATACATATGACATACTTATCTATCTATCTATCTATCTATCTATCTATCTATCTATCTATCTATCTACACATATGCATATGTATTTATGTAAATTATATATTTAAATTAGAACCGTAAACTTCAAGAATTGTGGAAATAGATGTTGCAAATGATTAAAATTTTATTAAAATTAAACTGGATCTTTGTTAATTCTGAATAAGGAGAAAAATACTTAAATTAAAATGATGAACAACAGCAGATTTAAATTCCCTTTTCTGTATTTTAAATATAAATTTACAAACAAACACGTACGTATATATGTATATAGTTATAAGTGAGAGTGTTTATATTTCTGTGAATGTGCTTGTGTGTGCCGGTAAGTGTATAATTTCATGTATATTGATAGAGAGATGGTTAACATCAAAATCGACACAATAAAATAAGTCTAATATCCTTGGCTGAATTCATCTTAGTAGCATCTGCTACTATTCCCATAGCAACTTCAATACATAGGCCAGTGGATAGTTAGTTACTTTCCACGGAATTTTTCTCATGGATAATAATTTGGTTATTTATATTTATTTCTCTTTATATATATCTTTTGATTTACAATATTTATCGGTGAAGATTACTCAAAATATTAAATTGAGTACTGCATAGAATTGGGAAATTGAGAGTCACAATGCAGTATTCATGTCCAAAATGAAGATCTGTTCTTTTTTTTCTATATCTATGTGCACACACACGCACGCATGCGCACACACATTTATGCATGGGCGTATATATATATATATATATATATATATATATATATATATATATATATATATATATATATATATATATATATATATATATATATATATATATATATATATATATATATATATATATGTGTGTGTATGTAAATAATATATATATATATATATATATATATATATATATATATATATATATATATATATATATATATATACACACACACATACACATACATATATGTGTGTATATCTGTGTGTTTGCGTGTGTGTTTACCCTAAGTCTTCAGTCATCTGGTCACAAATAATTAAGACATGCTTACGAAATAAGTAAACAAAATTGTTTTATATGAAGATACAAATTAATATGTAATAAATATACAATGTTGCTGAAGACAAGTGTCTTTTATAAAAGTTGTATATGCTCATGATGACGTTATAAACGAAAGGGATAAGCAGTACAATCAGAAATATAGGTTTTTTGCGATTTCTGACATGTTACAATTTATTGATTATGATTAATTAACTCATTATCAGATTAATTAATTGATTAAATTCAGGTATAATTAATCATTCTCATGATCCTCTGGAAAATCGCGAAGATACGAAAACAGGGCGAATCATCCTCCTACGCGCTTATGTCATTCGTGTACATTTCAATTATTTTCCTTTCTTCGTGCACATCTCGTAAACAAAAATCATTGTTCCGCGTAAGTTACTTCCTTCCCTATCATGCTTAAATAGGAAAATAATTTTCCATTTTCATATGATTATCTATCTTATTAAAGGAACATTTTTTTCGTAATCTGTAGTAATGTATTATTCCGAAATTCCAGTTTCACCATAATGTTCATATAATGGGTGTCCCATAATGATAGGACAAATTTAAATGCAAATATTTTGGATTATAATAATGACAGAGTATACCAAATGTATTTCTTACATTACTGTTATACAAGGAGGCACAGTGCGTAGTAATAGATAGCGACTTTGACTGAGAAATCGGAGAGCCGAGTTCGAATTCCAGTCGAATACATTACATTCATTTACGTGCTAATAACCTTGGAAAGGTAATGAATCCTCTTGTTCTCCCACTAGCTATGGGTAAATAATGGTACAGACCTAGTTCAATAACCTGGCAACTATCTATTACAGAAAGAAATGGCAACCTGCTGCGGGAAAAAAAGTCTGCCTCGTCAGTCATGTATCGAAAAATATATCTCTATCACGTATGGCACATGACTGGCTGACTAATATACAAGATATAATCAGATTATCTAATATTTTCCTATTTTTTCTTTTGCTGATGTTGGACTACCATAATGTTGTGGACACCAAAATAAATTGCATACGTAGTGGAATCTACCCTCAGTGGACTACTTTCTGCAGTGTTACCACAAGGGCAGTGTGTGCGCACGGAAGACCGAAACAATTGTGGAACTAAAAAAAAGGATCAATAGACAGATCAGAGTCATTCCAGTTGACATTCTATGTTGCACAGTATTTGTAATGAGAGAAAGATTTCGTGCATGTTCTCTTTGTCTTAATGTCCATCTCAGGGATGTAACATTAAAATCTTATATAATATTTTAAAATCTTTATATGTCAGTAATGCAGTAAATATATTTGGTTCTCTGTGTCATTTTTATAATATATATTTTAATTTAAAATGAATCCCATCAGAAGGCACCCACCTCCGCTCTATCATTTTATGCGCACACACAAACGTACATTTATATATATATATATATATATATATATATATATATATATAGCTGGTCACCGGTATTCGAAGATAAACTATTGCAGAAGCTTGCTCAGGTATATTGTGATTGTTCAACACATATAGAGCCCACCTATATACTGTTGTTACAGTTTCTGGAAGAGAGCTTGTCATCTAACGTGATCAACAATACTGAGTCATGGTCAGCACACCCAAGCACTCATTCACGGTGAGTTGTGACTTCCTGATAATACACTCACACACACACACACACACACACACATATATATATATATATATATATATATATATATATATATATATATATATATATATATATATATATATATATATATATATGTGTGTGTGTGTGTGTGTGTGTGTGTGTGTATGTATTTAAAGGCAATCCTTTAAAATTCTTTGGTGTAAAGTGGTGATTATGTTGCTGCAATTGCACAAGCGTACATAGGGAAGTGGACATTGAAGTGTTTAACTTTTAAGTTCAGTGTTTTAGAGTCATGTATTTCGGTTTATAGCTTAGCCACAGTCACTTACTTTCTGTTTCTTTTGATTCATTGTGTTTTTAACATTTCTGCTTTTAAGTATTCTATATTGTGAAAAGAAATGGTCTGTCAAAATGGTCAATTGCTTTAAGAATCCGTATGCAAATTTACTGTTGAGCATTAATTAAAGCACTCTCTATACGCTTTTGTCTTTTATTTTATATATATATATATATATATATATATATATATATATATATATATATATATATATATATATATATATGTGTGTGTGTGTGTGTGTGTGTGTGTGTGTGTGTGTGTGTGTGTGTGTGTGTGTGTGTGTGTGTTTTGTGTCTGTGTGTGTCTCTACGTATGTATGTGTGTGTGTCTGTGTGTAAATATCGAGTAAATTTATTTTTCATCTTGTGTAAGTGGAAGTCAGAACAGTGAGTTGGATTGATATTAAATGAGCAATTATTTAAAAGCTACGGAAGTTGTGCGAAGACATTTTAGTCAACGTCCTGAAGTAAAACTATACAGAAAAGAAATTCATAAGAATGATCTTGTTATTTAATATTTGCGTATTCTGAAAAGACAAAACAAATATAACACCAAATCTAAAATAATATACAATTAATAAATAAATAAATTGCTTATAATATTTATATGGAGATGTTTAACGTGTATCCGCACGCAAATTAAGATTAGTATGCAGAGTTCAAATTTCGGGTTCGTCTGTTACGTTAACATTCAACTAAGTATACTTCAAAAAAATCATGGACCCGTTTCATTTGCCTGCAGCTCGAGCTTAAATAAAATTGGAATTTTTAACCTTGGATTACAACAAGTTTTAGACAAGTATACTCTCAATCCCAAAAAATAGAGAAATATTCAAGAACTCTGCTTCCTCTTTATGTCCGACACTTTTAAGAAAATAAAAATATTGGATCAATGATTAGTTATTACTAGCCTCAATGGATATGACTTTTTAGTCTATCACTGTTTAATTATATTTAATGCATACAATTTGTAGCATAGAATTATAATTCATTTTATCTCATTTTTATACATGCTATTAATATTTTTTGCTCATATGCTGCTGAAATTCTATAATAAATCATAGGAAAACATTAGACGAATTTAAATATTTTTTAAAGAAAGTTATTTTAGACTATTAGCTTGGTTTTGCTCAAGAGGATACATAGACTGAGTGAATTGGGCCTTGGTGAAAATCACACTCTTTCTACCCTTGTTGATTGGCGCTACAGGGTTGCAAATAAAAATTGTACTAAATAACAGAAGCCACATCAGTTGAAGATTTTCAACATCAGCAAATAGAAAAGAAAACAATGACATAATGATTTAACTGAATTTACGCACTACTTCAAACAAAAGGTTAGGAAGTACACACCTACTTGACTATTTTCTTGTAAAACAAATTAAGAGAAAGATTTGGTAACTTTCAACCGACATTATTATAAACTGCTCGGTCAATGAATGATGAATATTTCCTCATAAGGAAACTGCAAATATTGCCAATGACATTAACATTATTTTTGTAGATTTCATTCCATTAGTACTCTGGGAAATATGTTGGACATTTATAATCATAATTTATAATCGTTTGTAATCGGCACTGGGACAACATGGTAACATTCCCTAAAACACGATATTAGGGAAAAGTACAATTCTGTTTTTTTTTTAACCGTAGTTGCTAACAATCTGTCTGATTATTTATACAAATCAATGTTTTCCTAATTAAATTCATATTAAATAATATATGATTATCTTATGTTCACTATCTACGCATATATGTATATGAATAATATAGTGACTGTTTTGTTTCATAATATCTGTCCTTATGTTTTAAAATATAAATTTGGTTAGGTATCAGTTTCTACTTGGCAAACAAATTGAAAATTAATTTATAATATACAAATAGATATTAAAGAATTATAAACCCCAGGCATATATATGATTAAGAAATGTCCAATATATCTGAATATATTAATTTAAACATCATTATAAGGAATTAGCCTGCCATAAATGGAATTTTATCTAATGATATTTTGTCTTTTGTTTCAACCATAACATTAGTTATAACAGTTTATATTCATTCCTTGAAAACTTTTCAGTCGAGTGTAGCTTTCTATTATTATATACACCACTTTTAATAAAGTACCAATATTTATATTGGATTAATATCCAGAGTAGATGGATGTCATAACAGATATTTTATCATTTTGAAATATTTTTTGGTATGAATAAAAAAGGTCTTGAATGAATATGTTTTAGATTAGAGAATATTACTTGTGATGCATACTACTTCAGAAGGATCATGTCGAAAACGTACAACAATTTGCTGCATTAATCTTAAAACTATAAACATTTGAAAGTAAGTTATAACTTTACATCTTACAATACTAGTATAACATGAATGTCACTAAAATCTTATTTCTGTAAACAAGATTCGGTGTCTATTTCCTGGAATCAGCCTATATCTACACAAGCCACCATGTCATTTATATGCCGTTATATATTAATAAATCTTCATGCAGTTTTACGAAACTACTTCGAGATTTCTTTAATTCCCTTGTTTAAAAATGGCTTTTTATATAGTTTCATATATTCAGTCAATTACTTTTATATTTTCTATTTATTCCTTGATTTACTTCCTCAATACTAGCTTATTCAGCCATTTTCTTACTGGTTAATACATTTTCTTGTTCATTATTCATTAAACTTTTCTCATGTATTTTTCTGAAATTCTTTAAAAAAGCATACTAGTTTTATTTCCCTTTCAGTGTTTTCACGAACGTTTTAATTGTTCCACGATCTCAGTTCAAATTTAATTTGAAAGAACGCACATTTCAATAAATAACTTTACAATATCTGCTTTTTACTTGGCTTTATATATCCCATGTAACCTATGTAAAGATTCATATAGGAGATTTAAAAAAAAAAATGAATCAATATGTATAACAATGGTATGTAGGTAGCTAACCACAGAATCGATTTTCAGTCATTGTCCTTCAGAGTAGACAAGAGTAGGATTGACCTGATGAATGACCTCCTATCCTGATATGGTGATCTGCGATTCAAACGATGTCAGTGGCTTCTCAAAGATCCCGAGATGTGATCTTCCTAACTACGACTTAGATATACACGCGTGGGAAAGAACCGCATCAAATAAAGTTATGTAAACTCCCATCAGAGAGTAAAGATTCTTATATCCAAATGATATTGTAGAATCCGCTCCAGGAAAGGCTATCCAAGCCACACTCATTCTCACTTCAAAGGCATGTAAATTAGTCCGAATAAACCAAATAAAATGATTAATTTATTTTTAAAAAATGTTAGACATCCTTCTATTTTTGACTATTCTATGTTTACGAAAAATATATATATATATATATATATATATATATATATATATATATATATATATATATATATATATATATATATACACACATGATATAGACATTTCGACAATTTGCTCTATATTACACTCTGTCACTCAACACTGATATTTTAACATTTGTAACCTGAAATCATTTATCATACGTATAGGAATAATTTATTTTCTATATATGAAATCTCAAAACAAATATATTGTTGAAAAATTTAGGTATTTGCATAAACATATCTTTATTTAACTTCGGATGCATAATCTCAATATATAAAATTTAATAATTTTCTAGATCCCCCTTCTAAATTTATTTTATTGACATATTATTATTATTATTATTATTATAATTTCCACAGCAATTCGACAACAAAATCATCAATAATGATGTTGTTCTTGTCGAATTTCTGGGGAAATAAATTGTAAAATTGTTGCATAATTATGTAATTGTTCAATAATTTAAATCATAATTTATTTGCATCATGTTTATTGAAGAATATGTTCACACTTTAACTTAGGCAAACGCTTTAAATCAATCTCCACCAATCTTGACTTTTGAACATTTTAGGGATTTAATATTTTTCATAAAAAGAAGTTATTAAAAAAGGAATATAAATGAGTTTATTCTGATATACCTGATGTTTACTGTGTATAACTGGAAATTTGTCACCATATCTATTTTTCTCCTCGTTACGACATAAGCCTTCTCCTTATGAAACCTTCGTTACAGTTACATCATTATTGAGTAATTTATTCTGATTTCCTGACTGGGAATAACATATATTAGAAAAAATATTTGGTTTCTGGCGGCAAAAAGTCATAATAGAAATCTGGTTTGAAATCCCCTAAAAGATATAACCTCACAATCTTTGAGCGAAGGACGGCTTTTGGTAAGATTACTTGTGGTTAATTTAGCTTGACTGACGATCACCTTGCTCTTTCTTAAATAATTACGTAGTGTAGGAAAAAACTGAACCAGTGAATAAACTTATACGAAAGCTTTATTGCACTTTACTCTGACTAATCATCTACTGACAGACATAATAATGTGCCTTTCATCCATCCTAGTTCTTAAGGAGAGGTAACTGATGATTTATCAGTACACATAGATTATATTGTATGTCAAATAGATATCAGTTTCTATGACTGTTTTATTTTTTCGCTATTCTCAAGTTGAAATTGCAAAAGCAAAGTTCGATCAAATGATGTAATTGATTTATCTAACCATTTTAAATAATGTGGATATTTCCAGTATGGCGTAAAGTTGATACTTTTAAAGACCATGTGTGTGGTTCAGTGTACCCGGATTAAAAGAAGAATTTAATACAGGATACCCTGCCCACAAAATACAACGCAAATTTCAAGAAGAAACAACACGATAAGGAACGTTTATAGAAAATAGAATATTGTATATTTATTATCTTGTAAATAAGGTAAAAAAAGATTAATGCTTTAGTTCATTTAAGCAAAATGTGATTTTGATAAAAATGTCTGTGTTCGCTGTCTTTCAACAGAATAGCAGAATTATGTCTGTTTCTTTTGTTTTTGTATAGTTGCAAATGCAAAAGGGGGCGAGCAATTTAAGTTGAAAAAGAGAGTATGAATGAGGAATAAAGATAAAAGGAAAATGTACTTATGAATTTTTTGGGAGTCAGTTGTAAATTTGTTGTTGTTGTTGTTGTTGTGCTTTCCTAATCCACTTTCGGCTCTTAGTGTCGGGTTAAGTCAGTGATGAATTTTACTGTCAGTCTTCTGTGATCTTTGCGCCCTTCTGACTGACTGGCGACTGACTTGAAAACTCTGTATTTATTGTTGACTTTTCTTCACACTGGCTCGTTATCTTTTTTTTTTTTTTTTTGGCTTAGCAAATCGCCTCCTTTCATTGGTCAGAAAATTAATTTACACCTTATTGTGAAATCTGTTTTTAATCGTTTTGATCCGATTTTGCGGGTGTGCAAATCTACTTTGTGTTTTTTAGTCACTTGTTGAAATGTTATAGGATTTGTATCCTATACATGTAATGCAAACATTAGAAACAAAGAGAACAGTGATAATGTCACATCTATTCTATTGCATGGCAGTGGATGCTGGGAAAAATATTTACAGATGAAGAAGGGAATAAAAGCAATGTAAAGCGTAACTCGAAATTCGAAATTTTTCCTTTACTCTTCTTCCAAGTTCTTGTTCTACGTTTTGTTTGCGCAAACACTTTAAGTAGTCTACTTCTTGTTTTCGACTGGGCTTGTTGCCTTTAATATGACATATGAGTGTAAAATTCTCAAAGTCCTTTTTCCTTATTATTTGTATTCCAAATTTCAGTATGAGTTAAATATTAGAGGTTGGCTTTATAGATACGCTGAAGTTAACTACATATAAACTTCAGTAATGATTTGCGAATTTAGTGAATTTAAAATGAGCTGACCTCCAAAAATACGTAAAAACTAAATACTTCGTAGTTGAAAACAAATTCCCGAAATAACATCGTACACAATTACAACATTCCCACGCGTATATACATAGGAAACAAAATTCAGATAACCTATTTTTAATACATTAGGAACGTTTCTAGAATTTTCTGTTTAAAGGTCACTGGAACTGCACTAAAATTCACGGCAAAGAAGCATACTTGTAATTCATGGTGAACTGATCCGAATCTAGACACAAGAAAGAGCCTTTCGAATGATTCCGATAAAAACAATAAAACCAAGACAAACGAGTTTTCTGATTTAATCCCAGGCAGAATAAAATCAATAAAACTCGAACGCATAGACTTTACCTCTGGTCGGCCATTAATTTTTTTTTCTTTTTCTGTATATTTTTCTTTTCTCTGCAGCGACGTCGGAAAACAGCACGATTTCGATTCTGGAAACAAGCCAAAAAAATCTACACCTTATTAGCTGGCCAAAACGTGGTCCTAAATTTGTGTCTCTTGGCTTTCAATATGAAAGTCAAGTGAGAGGGCACGTCTGTTGTCTATGGGTGTTGCCCCTATCTATGATATTCAATTATGAAAAACTCTTGGGATGAGGATATTTTCATCTTTATCTTCGTTGGAATTATTCTTGCTAAAAAATCTCTTATTTAGCAATATCGGCTACACGTCTGTAGTATATACCGCATATATATTTATTTGATTCCTTTATTGAATACGTTAATGAATTATGAATATTTGAATTAATATTCTTCATTTTTCCCATGTCCCATCAGGATGTGAGGAGGGCGATCATAGCTCTTCACATCTCACTATCATTTGGAGCTAATTATCATTTGATTTTTTATCACCGTCCCTGTTCTGAAATCCGTTTACACAAGTGTTATGGGGTCCTCCCCTTTTTCATATAAGTGGACTCGACCAGAGTGTTACTTGGACTGCTGCCGTTAAATACCCAGAGTCAGTCAGAATAGAGAGAGAGTGAGAAGAGATTGTGATTGAGTTTGAGGTAGAGTAATAGTGTGAGGTAACCGCATGTAGAAGACACAGTTACAAGCACGTAGACTCTAAGGAAGTCCTACTTCAAGACTGTATATATATATATATATTATTGCTACTAACGTCGTTCCTGGATTTACTAACATTATTACCCATTGTATTATTGTGTAAATACATTTAATTTCTTATATTTAATTCTTGCGTTTGTCATTAATTGGAGACCGAATTTCATCTCGGAATCCATAACAAATTGGCGACGAAGATTCGAACCCACGCGGAAAAGAAAAGATACTCACGCGGAAAAGAAAAAAATCAACAAAAGAAAAATCTTCCCTCGTCGTCCAACAAGCAAGTTGGCACACACACGGCAAGAAAAAATAACAGCAAATTCGCGCCGAGGGATTCGAACTCACACAAGAAGAAATAGAAAAACCCGTCCCTCGTCCACAACAAATTAGCGACAAAGAGTTACGAGGAGTAAAATTACGTAAAATTGAGTTATCATGGAAGATTTTTAAAATATTTTGGTAGAACTGATAAAATACCAAAATGATCAACAATTACAACTACAAGAACGAATGGAAGAAAATGGCAACAAAAATGATTACAAACGCAAATAGAAAATCAAGAAAGACAAATAGAGCTCCAGGAACGAATATTGAAAGTAGCGGGCAACAAGCAATTAGATATTAAAAAAGAAGCAAAATGTTCGCAAAACGCAGCGTGGAATACCATAGAGATTTTCAAATATTCTCTAGATGAGGACAAAGATTTTAGAGATTGTTTCAGATGACATGAAGACATCTTTAACATAGACTGTCAAAATTGGACAGAACCAAGAAAATCTACGTCTATTGCTTAGAAAATTAGGGACTGAAGAATATACAAAGTTCGTGCATTATATCTTGCCAAAAAAGACGAACGAATTAACATTTGACGAAGCAGTGACATGTCTTAAATAACTTTTCAGCCCGAAAACATCACACTTCCACAGGAGGTGGAAATGCCTTAACCTGGTAAAAGGTCATAATGAGGATTATTCCACGTTTGCCGCAATCGTAAATAAACATTGTGACGACTTCAAACTAGCGGAATTAACCCCGGATAATTTCAAATGTCTCATCTTTGTTCAAGGGTTAGTTTCTACAAAAGATAGCGAAATGCGCAGAAGAATGCTTGCAAAATTACAAAATGAACCGTGTCTAACCTTACAGCAATTATCGGAAGATTGCCAGAGATGTTTAAGTACAAAGAAAGACGCAAAAGACATTGAGGAACAGCTGTTTCTCATATACTAAGTTAAACAAAAGTCTACGTTCTTCAACCCTCCCCGGAAAGAAAATTAAAATTATACGACAATGAAAAAAGATTCTCAACCTCCCCGGAAAGAAAAAGAAAATTTTATAATAAGAGGAAAAGTAAAACATACAGGACAAATTATGACGAATATCGGAACAAATATAAGTCCCCCCCCCATCAGCATGTTATCGATGTGGAGGACTACATTGGAACAAGAATTGCCGCTTTAGATATAAAAAACTGTCCTGAATGTGGAAAAAAAGGGGCCACAAGGCATCCCAATGTAGAAATAGAAAAATATACTAATAGAATAAAAGCTACAAGGATGAATAACGATGACAACACCAAAGGAAGAAATTATGTGGAACTGGAAATTTTAAATAAAAAGGTTACATTACAACTGTATTCGGGTTCCGACCTCACAATAATCAACTTACAAACATGGAGAAAACTCAACAGACCTACCATGTTACACACAAAAAAAAATTGCCAAGTCGGTCACAGGCAAACGAATAAAATTTGAGGGAGAAATAATCGTGAATGGTAAATTTCACGGCAAAACAAAAAAATCTTAAGATATACGTCATGAAAGATACTGAAAATCTAGTAGGTATCGACTGGATGCAGAAGTTCAACGTTTGGGACCTACCTATCAACTCTTTTTGCAAAAAGTTAAATGTTGAACACTCAGATACTATAAAATTGAAGGAAGAATTAAATAATCAATTACCTGAGGTATTTTCAAGCGGGTTGGGACGATGCAACAAATTTAAGGCCAAAATTTAATTAAAAGAAAACGTCCAACCAATTTTTAAAAAGAAGTGAAATGTACCGTTCGCTACTATAAAAAAAAAATAGACAAAGAATTGGAGAGATTTGAACAAACTGGGATTCTATCAAAAACGGAGTTTAGCGAGTGGGCAGCGCCGGTGGTTTATGTAAAAAGAAGTCAGGAGAAATCCGCGTATGCGCAGATTTTTCGACGGGACTCAAGGCGATAAAAGACCACCATTAACCACTACCGAGCCTAGAAGAAATATTTACAAAGCTCAACGGCGGTAAGATATTTTCAAAAATAGATCTAAGTGAGGCTTATCCACAAATACCAGTACAAGAGAGTACGAAAATCCTTAGCATTAATACACACAACGGTTGTAAAAATTCAACAGACTACCATTCGGAGTAAAAGTTGCACCTGCAATTTTTCAACAAACGATGGACACAATGATCACGGGCCAAAATTTCGCGACCGCTTATCTGGATGATATTCTAATTTAGAGCGACAATGTTGAAGAGCACACATCACACACAAAGGAAATTTTCAGAAGTCATCAGAACTTTGGGTTCAAAGTAAAAGGAGAAAAATGTGATTTTTTTCTTAAATGAAATTAAATATTTAGGTCAGATAATAAATGAAAATGTCAGGAAGACACAGAAATGAGAAGGTCACACAGGAGGTGAAAATTTGTCAAACCCCTGATTATCAACCATAAGAGACAAAAATACTAACTCCAACCAAAAAAAAGGGATCTAAGGGGGGGGGGTTCAAACCTAGAAATTCTCATATTCGTTCTGTAGAACCCCATTTCTGTTGGCTCTTCATCTACTGTGAGAATATTAAGCAAAATTTACTGGAGTAGCTGTTAAATGCCATAACATAAAACTTTAGTGCCCGTTTATTTGTTTCTAAGTGAATTGTCCTGGTAATACTTTACTGAAATTTTGGATGTTATTGTTCGTTATTCCTGTACGCCTACGAATTTCGGCTACCTAATAAAAACGTATATCAATTAAATTATCCTAATTGGAAAGACCATGGAAATAATATCACGGATTAACCAAAGAATTGAACAGGAAAAAGGATAAAAGGAACACTTCGGAATGCGTCTGTACATGTGAAAACACGAAGACATAAGTCACCGTGGCTGATATTGTTATGCTTGTAACACTCCTCAAAATATTTATCATGTCAGATTATATACTCCCTCCAAGAAACTTTAACAAGTTCAGCTCAGTACAACCGCATTACAAACCACAGTAATGTCCGTGATCAGGTGTCTGCAATTTGGATTTGCTACCCATCATGTAAGACGGATGTTCGGTAAACAAAAAATATATATATATATATATATATATATATATATATATATATATATATATATATATATATATAGTTAAGTTATGAAGAACTTGGTAAACCGAATGGGTAATTCAAGGAGGATGAAATCCTGAGACCTCAATGTGAATACAGAGCTAATATTTAATGAAAAACAGACCAATTTAAGGTACCATTACAATAATTTATTTCGACAAAATCCTTTTAAAGGACCGGATCATCAGGTAACAATTCCAACAACGAATATATATATATATATATATATATATATATATATATATATATATATTTATATATGGGGAGGGTACGATGGATAAATTGTCTTCTAAATTAAGCAAAATTGGAAATATACCTTTGTGACCTCACCCCGGCCTCTCTGCCCCCGTGCTATCCTGTGACGACCAATGTGACTTGGTATTGGTCGCAGCGCCAAATGTGACGTTCTAAACCTTGGCTGATTCGGATGGGAATCTGGTTAGATTCGGTATCAGCCTCGTCGTTCCCAGTTCGCTTCCAACGTCTGGTTGCCGAAGTAACTGCTTTGATTTCTATTCTAACCTACCCACGTTGTGATTTGATCTTAGGTAGACGAAATCAATCAGTCGTCGGGCCGTAATGCAAGCCGAATTCGAGCAAAGGTGACATCGCAAAAGTATATGTAAAAAAAAATAAAATAACAACTCGAAAGTTTCAAATGTGTTAAAAAAAGAATAATAAATATTTTTATATCTGGTTGCTGAATACAGGACTGCTTCTTTCTCCCAAACCGCTTCTATGGATTCGTGACACTTTGTGTTTGTTAGGCGAGTCTTAATATCTTAAGTTTTTTTTCAATAACTGGTTTTTAGTATCTTCAGGTGGTATTCGTAAAACTTGTTTTGGTGGTTTGAGTCTAAGTCGTTCTTCAAAAATAAATCGGAATGAGTGGGATCATTCAGGCCGCTCCTGCGAGGCTGGTCTCCGAGCTCACAGTTCAACTCTGTCTGCTCTGTCAATCTGTCTGCGTCTCCTCGGAACTGCCCAACTGCCACTGTCTACTCCGTTTATATGGACGCCGAACAAAACCAGGTGTGGGCCTGTCGTGGTTTGGGTTCCTCGATAATTCCAAATCCACAATAAAGATTTTCTTTGTTTTCGGACAGGAAAATTTATCACTTTCCATTTTTGGAAGTCCATTACCTTCTGATTTAGAGGGCTTCTTTCTCATATTGGTATCTCACACCAATCCCCTCAGAGGGCGTCAAAAGGTTTCCCCTCTTTCTCGTAGTGATATCTCACACCAAACCCCTCAGAGGCGTCAACAGGCCTCCCCTCCTTCTCATATGTTTAACTTTGCCCACCGCTCACGCCACCACTCAACCAATGACGCTCGGCAGCGTGGGTGTGCCTAGTCTGGCCTCAGTTTACAATTATCACTCAAAGAAAAAAAATTCCTTTTTCTTTTCTTTCTTTTCCCCGACTGGGCCCCCGCGACTCGTAGTGTGGTCATTAAGTCTCTATCTTAACTTGATGGCATCTGGGATTCTTCAACGAGATTTCCGTCAAGTAATCGTCAGGGTGGTCAAGTGAATCTCTTTGTAACTTCAACGCCATCGTACTCCTATCGTCAACAATCTGTCCCGGTAACAAACTTTTATCATGCCAAGGTCTGAACATAAAACAGGTGGTCTCTTTCCAAAAACAAACGATATCTCCGAAAGATAGTCAACGGTTTATTCTTTTCCCTTCCTTTTTCTTTGGGGGTGGTCTCAGCTGATGCCTTTCTCGGTCGGTGCTTGACCTGATGATGATTATCTTCCAGCATTCTGTTTTGTAGGCCACTTGACGAATTTGAAATTTTCTTTATTGCTATGGGCAGATTGCTATCTTTTATTCGCCGCGCCATAGCATCAATTAATTCCGACAGATCCGAGATCTTACGAATTTCCTATCTTCTTCGAAAAAAAGTACTTTTTTTTTTTGCAAATGAAAATAAAATTTTTACCACTTTTCTTTGTTAAAAAAATAACATCGCTCAGTATGCCTTTCGTGATAGCTTCTTCTCGCCTTAAATATTTCTGGCTTTTAATTTTCACGCAACCTGAATGGTGACATGGTAGTGAGCCCTGTTGCCAGATATAATATCTTCCAACAACCACCCTCTTGAACCAGGGCAACACTACCTCCTAAATGCACATGATGTAGGCCTCCGTCTTGAGTCTGAAAACCTGTGAAAATATGAATGGAGGCATAGAGTTGCCATATTGTGGTCTCTCAAAGCACCTTTTTAATCACCATTTGATTCCAGTTTTTTTCCAATGCTCTACAATATCCCCAGATTGACACCCATACACTCTGAAATATTCCTAATAGAGCTTCCCGTGCGACTGCCAAACAGTAGACCATACCATTTCCCAAATTCTGGCTGAGTGAATTGCGTCATGAACTATTTTTTGCCACATATAGCCCTCAAGGGAACTTACTATAGCGTGAGATCGCCAAAAACGAAAATCATGAACGCGCATTCCCAAAATTAAAAATATTAAATTTACTCATACATATATATATATTTTTGTGTGTGCGTATATATATATATATATATATATATATATATATATATATATATATATATAGAGAGAGAGAGAGAGAGAGACAGACAGACAAACAGACAGACAGAGAGAGAGAGACAGAGAGGGAGAAAGAGAATGAGTGAGAAAGAGGGACGAAATGCGTGTTTATCTGTTTACGTTAATATTATTTTGGATATATTTCTTATTTTCAGACATAATATTTATCTATGGAAATATACACGGTCCATTCTTTATTGTAGTTTAAGCACATTTCTTCATGATGAACAAAATAAACTCATCTATGAGGATAGAATTCATGTATGTGGAAATAATATCATCTAAGCGTTAATGTGAGTGAATTATAACGTACTATATATGAAGATTGTTGGAAGATATACGGCATTGCTTAATTAATCGGCATATTTCAAAGAATAAAGTTATTATCTCCATTATATACACTCGGAATTTTATCATCATAAATGATTCATCCTTTCTTCCTCGTGGCCTTGTTCAAATACTTATCAAACTTGGTAGTCAGCAGGGAATGTTGACACGTCCACTTTATTTAATCTGCGGGAAAGTGTTCTACTTGTTAAAATGTCAAATTTCGTCTCGTTGGTAGTATTATCTCAACATTTACGTTTTAGAAATTATATGAAATATCCCCATATTAAATAAAAATTAACTATTTGTATGTACTATACTAAAGATAAATCATAGCGGTGATCAACTCCGATAATATTTTGGAATCAACATACTTTTTCTAATTCATCAGCACACACACACACACGCGCGCGCCCACACACACAATTATATATATATATATATATATATATATATATAATACCGTGTGTTACAATAAAATTGTCTGAATCGTATAACAGTATAATTCGCTATATCACAAACTGTTTAATATATAAAAACCACTAACCTAATTGAGTTTAATTTTTCAAAATGTTCTGCTAAGATCTTTAGACATCTTAACACCATTTTCTGTAAGAAACACTGGAAAACTCTTTGAGTTATTCAGCTAAGAATGATTAGGTCAAAATTGTTTTGTCAGACCCAATGTCTTCACAACTATGCAAAGGTGAGAGGAAACAAGTCATTCAGGACTTCAGTAATGGTACGAATATTCATACTCAGGCTTCCATCTACAAAGTCCATTCAACCATGAAGGGAATGGTTAAAATGTTTTAGATAAAGGAAACTGTAGAGAAGAATTGCGTATCAGCATATCGCAACTGGAAGGGGGGAAAGACCCAGCTCAATTCATAAAACGAGATTCATTTGAATCTTGAGCTATGTGCCGGTCAAAAACGCGAAGAAAAAAAACTTCAAAATGAAATCGAATGTAAAACGTGTGAAGCAACGTATTACACCAGGACAGATTTTTAGAAGGTTAGATAGGATGAAGATCATTTGAATAAGCTGAAAAATTATCATGGAGTAAAATATATATATTTATCTAAGCTTTATTTCAATACTTCCTGAGCTTCCTATACGGAGCTATTTTTAATAAATGATAAACAAAACATTTGCTTATATTTGATTTCATCACGTTTCTGTAAAGCTAAGAGAGTAATTATACATTCTTATTGCTCAAATTAAAGTTCAATAGTGTTATAAAAACCTCAGAAAATTCCAGTAAAATATATTTAATCATTTCTAAGATACAACGTTTCAAATCTTAATATAACTATTGCATAATTTTGCAGTTACACCAGGTATATATATATATATATATATATATATATATATATATATATATATATATATATATATATATATATATATATATATGAGGTTATATTTCAACATCAGTAATTCATCCAAACACCTTTTTTCTTATTTCCTTTGTTAAGCTCTTTCATATTTTCATTTTTTTTTTTCGTTTCATTTTAATTTTTTGCATCTTCTGGTAACTTACCAATTTTCAAAAATAATATGTACACTCTGGTCTGATTTAATTGTAGACTGTTTAAATTTCGTACATATTTTTCCAATTTTTTTTGATAGCCTAGAGTGTCTTATTACTGTATTTATTTAGCCAATACCGAGAAGCGATTCGGAGATTCTCAAACCAACATAGATATGTATGACGAAAAGGCCTTGCAAGTAAAAAAGAACATGGTTTTAAAATATCAGTAATAACGATACTCATGCCAACAACAAAATTAAATTAATTTCATTTTAAATAACATGAAAAATGTATACATCATTTAGCGCCAGATATAATATAATTTCTTTTATTTTACATCGAGTGATTCGAAAGTCTTCCATTTTAAATTTGACTGCATGACGTGGATTTTTTTCGGTGTACATGAATGCATGTTTTTAAATAAGATATCCATATTTGTCTTCATAACTTTAACTTGAATTCGCGCGCGTCTGTGTATAACTGAGCATGAGAAATATATATTTCATTGTTGGTGAATATAAACATAACAAAATATACGCAAATATGCCAGTGAAGGAAGTTAGAGAAAAAAAGAAATTACTATTATGGTTCAGTTTGGTTTGTGTAACAGCATAGCAACTGCTTCTGGGTCATTTAATGCCGAAATTTAATTTACCATTAAGATTTGGTAAATTTTTTTTACTATTAAAATCTATTGCTGGAAATTTTTATTATAAGAATATATTTTTATACATTCATAATTTTGACCGCAGTTTGAGGATACATTATTTGCTCATACCTGGGAACCTAACAGATGCTATCATCTTAGTTCAAGGTGGACATGGGTACAACAGCAAGTAAGAAGTTGTTTCACAATCCTGAAAACCTCCAACCTAGTGAAGGTAGTTAGAGAACAATGAAATTACTATTATTGTTCGGTATGGTTTGTGTAATGTTATATCAACTTCTTATGGGTTATTTAATGCAGATATTTAATTTTCTTGGTGGCTTTTGTAACTTTTTTCTGTAATTTATGGCTGTTTTTTCTTTATTTTTTTTAGTATTCTAATTTATTTATTTTTTTAGTATTTTTGTATTATTTTTTAGTATTCTTTTTTAGTATTTTTTAGTAGTTTATTCTTTTTTATTTATTTTTTAGTATTTTTAGTATTTTTTAATATTTTATTCTTTTTTTAGTATTATTTAGTAATTTTTAGTAATTTTATTAGTATTATTTTTAGAATTCTTTTTGGTATTCTTTATTTATTTTTTAGTATTCTTACTAATAAAACGTATCTTTCATGTGCATAATGTTTTGAACCCAGATTGGTGGGGTTCAATATTTGCCATTGACTGGGATCATAACATGTTCTGCCACCCAGTGTTAGAGTGAGCCTGAGAAAAAACCGCAATTAACAGGTGGTCCGATGCTCTTCAAAACTTTCCAAACAGAACGCCATGCTGCTGGATCTAGTTTATCGTCATCTCCAGGACTGACTGTTTTAGTAGTTAGTAAACAAAAACAGAAAACTATTAATAGTAATAATAAAGATTGCTTAAAATCAGCTAATAATACGAGAAAAAATAAGTGAGGGCTATCAATTCGTGCTGGCAAATACAAGTATATAGAGAAAACTAACTTTGGACAAAGTAGTCATATACCAGATTATTGTGACACAAAATAGGAAACGCATAGAGATAGCGAAATGTATCTTTCAGAAGATCAGCAATATATTACGAAATAGGAGCAATTCGGCGTGGTCTAATGGTTATAAAACTTCTGGCGTTAGAATGATTATGAGTATGGAGGTCGATCCTCATTGGATGCCCCAAACATTCACCCTTATGCCTCCACTAACCTACATTTAGAAAATCATCAACATATGAAATAGATAAATATTAAAACAATGAATATAATATTGCATTGCTATGTAATTTCCTCTATAGCAGTTTGCAAACTCCTCTCAGATGACGGAGAGGCATGACGGGAGAGGGAAGCGGTTCTAACAATAAATGCTGAGAGTATTATACAAATAACATGTGAATAAAGAGGTTATTTTATAGAGAATATGGACTCCAAGAGGAAAATGTTATTACCGATTTGAAATAGGAGAACTATACGAAACGCATAATGATGAAAGAAGACTTGAAATACTTTAAACTCTCATACCAGACAAAAGTTAAAAAAATAAGATATTTCGACTAAATAAATGACAGAACAAAAACTGAGTGTGATATTAGATTTCATAAATTCATTTTATCAGCAACATACAGGCAAAATATGATATCCCTGCCGGCACACAATCTGAAACAATATGGCATATATAAGAAGAAAAACTACAAAGCATTTGTAAGATATAGAGACAATAAATGATTCACAAAAGGTATTATGAGGATTCGATGATTATTTTCTTTCGAACAAATTTTTAATTTCATTTATTTTTAAAATGAGTAAGAAACACAATTTATATGAATAAGCATTCCACTTTTAAAGACGATTTTCGATAGTTAAAATATCGTTAATATATATATATATATATATATATATATATATATATATATATATATATATATATATAGAAATATGAAATATAGTCTTAAAATGTGCTATAATTATGGTTATAAAGTGCGCAATATTAGAAATAGAGCGTAAACGTAGAAGTCAAAATTAGAGGCGACAGTCAGTTACATAAGAGTACTGTTATTTTTCTCGGCTATTTATATATACGGGTCAGTGGGGAATTGTGGATGGTTTATTTTGGCGGTTATTTTAATAGAGTCCTTTGTTTGTTTATTTATTTATTTGAATTAAATTATTTTGATTGTTTTTATTTATTTTTATTTTTTTAATATATATATATGTATGTATATATATATATATATATATATATATATGTATGTATGTATATATATATATATATATGTATATATATATATATATATATATATATATATATATATATATATATATATATATATATATATATATATATATATATATATATATATATATATGTATGTATATATATATATATAAATATATATATATATATATATATTCATATATATATATATATATATATATATATATATATATATATATATATATATATATATATATATATATATATATATATATATATATATATATATATATATATATATATATATATATATATATATATATATATATATATATATATATTTATGTATATATATATATATATATATATATATATATATATATATATATATATATGTATATATATATATTTATGTATATATATATATATATATATATGTATATATATATGTATATATATATATATATATATATATATATATATATATATATATATATATATATATATATATGTATATATATATGTATATATATATATATATACATATATATGTATATATATATATATATATGTATGTATATATATATGTATATATATATATATATATATATATATATATATATATATATATATATATATGTATATATATATATATATGTATACATATATATGTATGTATATATATATATTTATATATATATATATATATATATATATATATTATATAATCTACATATATTTCAACTTTAATTTGGTAAAATTTTAAGCGTAATATAATTTGATCTAATTTCATGCCATCATTTTTTTATTTTAAATATTGTGCTTTTAAATATATTACATATATTAAATTTCATACATTTTTTAAATGTGTCAGAGGAAACGTTATTACTAAATTTTAAACAGTAAATTACTTATTAGCATTTTTTATGTTTTCAATTATCTTTTGTCTGATGATGGTGTATCGCTATAAATATATATTGGTTGTAAGTATATAACGTTTTAAATGTAAGGAATTGCAGACAAAAAGCCAACAGATTATTTAGTTGGTCCCTTGACGTAAAACAACATCATCATCGAACGTTTGTTCCGATCTCGTGGAAAAAATTGCAAACACATTTCCTTCCCCAAAATTGGAAAATAAATATAATGCTGTATGCTCGAATTAATTAGTTCTCTTTTTCCTGTCTTGGAGTTAGAACGCTGTGATCAGTTGTCTGTGACGCTTTTGTGTGTTAACACCATTCTTAGTCAGGGAACTGTTTGCCTTATTACATAGTTTTGCGTATATCGTTTGCATGCATAACATTAGTTTTGCTATGTCATTTTTTCTCTTCTTATTGTTCATTGTAAATTTTGTCGATCATATTTGTCGATAATTTCTGCCAAATATATTTAACTATGGCCAGTTACTCTACAACAATATTTAAAAGAAGAAAACTAAAATGTGGTCATACACATTCTGTCATTCATTTGATAGAAGCATAATGTGAATATCTTTAAAATATAGAAAGACAAAACCTCAAACACCTGCAGGAATATTGAGGAAAATTAGCTTCAACATATAAGAAGGCATATGCGACTTGAAGTGATAAATTAATTATGGAAATTAAACAGGTTGAGAGATTCCTCGCGGCTGATAATAAAGACAATTTTTAAGCGTGTTGGTGAAAACGTAGAGACGCAAATTGCAATTCATTTAAAATCGGCAGAATAAAAGATTTGAAGGACTAGCTTTATAAATCAATGAATGGTTTAACAAGTATCAGGGAGATTAAGCATCCGAGAAAGATTATTATGAGCAAATAAATCATATACTGGAAGAAATAATATAACTGACTCAAATTTGTTTCAATATTTACTATTATATCGTGAAAGAGAGAGTGACTTCTCCTCTAAGTATTTCTACATAAATGCGTGTGTACTCGATGACTTGCATTTCTCCTAATTTTTATCAATGAAGTTGAGTTTCAGCTTGTTATCTGCACTGAGGACAACTATTTACTGATGATTTAATTGGTGCAATAAATTTCTGGTTAATTTTAACGCTTCCAAAAGGAAACTACACTCTTTTTAAGCCATGTTACTGATAAGCCCAAAGTGAATAATATTTTGTCCCCTTGTATCTCTAACGTTTATCCCTGGTATGTATTGGGAGGATTTTATTGAGAAAATTACTACGTCTGCTGCTAATAAATTTGGTTTAATTTGACGTGCAAGACATTTTTTTCTCATCTGAATCTTTCTAGCACGTATATACGTGTACCATTTACCTGTGTATTGAATATTGTCGCCATATCTGTCCTGATGTTTATAATATTTATTTCGAGATTCTTCAGGAAATTTAAAGAAGAATCTGCAATGTTATCAGTCTTTACTAGGTTCCTCCACTTTTTTAGCATAAATTTTTGATACTTAAGTTTAAAATGATTTTTTTTCAAATGAAAGAAACATTCTTGAAGATTTCATTTTAGCTTCAATTGATAGTTTAATAATTAAATTTATTATTTACATTAAGTAAACAATTCTGGTGTATTTCAAATAGAAACTATATACATTGGAATGTCAAATTTAATTTTGATTTTTTGAATTTTCTTAAAAACGGCCATTTTCTTAATTTTAAGAAATTTGTAAGCAAACAAAAATTTACCAATTTGAAAAATATTTTAAAAATTTCTGACACGTTATTTTAGTAAAATTAGAAAATTTAAAGTTAAATTAATCTCATTTAAAAGAAATATTACTCATTATATCATAAAAAGTAACATACAACTAATTATTAACGATTGGTACTGTTCATTTGATCAAAAATTTGATTTCTCTGTTGATTGACGAACGTTGACAGCTACTACGGATGACCATAAATGAAAATTTTTAGAAATCTGAGTGAACGCTTTTTTTTAAAAGTTTTACTGTTATGTTTATTTATTAGAATAAAGGGACAAAACTCTTAGATCACGTGACCTATTCATAATAATGGCCATTTCAGTCTACCATACATGTGAATAAGTAACGTAATAAGTAAAAAAATAAAACAAAAAATTATTTGAAAAATAAAATAACACAACAACGTTCATTAATCTTTGCAATTTTGGATTCGTAAATTTCGTTTCCAGTTAATTCCTATATCACATCCATGAAATAGCCCAATACAAAATTGTACACGATTTTAAACTATTATAAATTATTATAATTAAAATTAAATAAAAATGCAAAAATTGTTGTAAAAATTCATTATTCATCATAAAAATTTCATTTCTTCAGAAAATAATGTCCTTAATATTAGTTATTTACAAAAGCCATTAAAAGCTTTTCTAATTAACTAATATCATAGTTTTATTGGATTCATTATTTTTCAATTCAGAGCAGGTTTTCAGTTAGATAGCTCAAATTTGAAAAAAAAATTAGGTGATTTACAATATCCAAAGACTCTAATTTTAAACAAACAATAAATGAATTTCAGGAAATAGAAAGGTTTTGTGCGAAATTTCATGAAATTAAGTAAGTGGCGGTAACATATTTAAAAAAAAAAAACTTTACCAAAATCTTCTAAACAAAAAGTGTTCAAAAATAATTTCATTCATTTGTAAATGAATCCTGAATATCTCATTACAATCGGACAATGACTTCATTTTTACAAGAATTTCAAATTCAATGTGTTTCAACGGAAAAAAGCGCAAAATAAACTGTTATTTTCATGTAACCGCGAAGACGTAAACAAAAGACGACTTTAACCAAAATTTCAAAGGTGTTAGAAGGGATTAAAAAATTTCAAAAAATAATAAAAAAATACTTTGCTCTTTCATCTTAATAATAACATAAACATTTTGACGATAAACCTTTATTTTCGTTAAGTTTGTTGCCTTTTTCATTACGCTATGCTGTTTTTTCGCGAAAAGTGGAGGTACCTAGTGTGACGTCGTCCCCCGTTCGCAGCGCCAACTGTGACGTTCTATCCTGATCTACCACGGCGCCAGTTGTGACGTGGCCGTTCCAGGGTCCTATCCCGGTCACGACACCAGTTGTGACGTCCCTAAACAGCACCAATTGTGACGTCTTCGCCGCGGCGCCAGCTGTTCGCTCCTCGCTGCTCCGTCCGGGTGTCGCTGCTCCAAACGTGACGTCCGCCTGTCGCGTCAGTTGTGTTGTCTCGTCCTGTGACAAGCAACTGGCTTGGTATCGGTCGCGGCACCCAAATGTGACGTTCTAACCTTTTGGTGATTCGGGTGGGAATCTGGTTAGATTTGATATCAGCCACGCCGTTCCCAACTCGCTTCCAACGCCTGGTTACCAAGGTAACTGCACTGATCTCCAGTCTGCCTACCCACGTTTTGAATTGATCTTAGACAGACGAGATCAAACAGTGGTTGGGCCGTAATGCAAATTGAGTTCAACGAGGTGATAACACACAAATATGCATAAAATAAAATAAAATGAAAACTCAAAACGTTCAAAGTATCAAAGAAAAAGGTAACAAACATTATGTCTAGTCGTTCGATACATAGGACTGCATCTATCTCCCGACCCGTTCTGTGGATTGTGACACGTCGTTTTCGCTAGGCAAGTTTTAACGCTTCAAGTTGTTTGCTCTCCAAGAAATTTGTGTTTCGGTGTGTCTCTGGACGGAAGTCGAAAAACCTACTTCGGTGGTCTGGTCCTAAGTCGCTCTTCAAAATAGCAAGTCCGCAATTTTGCGTGAATCTTGGTCAGCTATCTTGAGGCGGCTTCAACTCTGGAAACTGGAGCTCGAACTTTGGATATTCATCTCTGCCACCAGGCCCGAATTACTGGGCACTCATCTCTGCCGTCAGGGCGCGAACTACTGGGCAGTCATCTCTGGTGTCGGGGCTCGAACTACTGGGCACTCATCTCTGCCGTCGGGGCGCGAACTACTGGACACTCATCCCTGCCGTCGGGGCGCGAACTACTGGACACTCCTCCCTGGCGTCAGGGCTCGAACTGATTTCTGCCTGTTGGGGCCTGGCTTTTATTGACGTCCACAAAAACCGGGTTGGGTCTGTTGGCGTCGGGGAGTTCCTCGATAATTCTAAATACATATCCACCTCTTTTATTTCTGGTTAGGGATTTTTCTCTCTTTTCCATATTTGGTAACTTTTTTTTTTCACTCCCACTTTCTCACCATGCTTCTGAGTGGCGTGAACTGCCCTCCCCACGTCTTCGTAGCGGCTTCTCATACTTATACTCTGGATGGGGGCGTCGGCAGCCTTCTTCGTGCGTCACTTGATCACTCTCGGCCAATGAGGTCTTGGTCGGCTATCTTTCCTCCTCCTTCGTGCGTCATGTGATCACCATTTGACCAATGACGTCTTAGTCGGGCGTGAACAACCCGCGGCTTTGTTTCGGGAAAAAATATACCATGCTTAACTAAAAAATTATCCCTTCTCTTTCCTTTTTTCCTTCCTTTCAAATCGCCGTTATCATGAACGGATATGACAAGACTTTGTTCAACACGTGGCGTTTGTCAAGCAGTTTATCGCCAATTCATCAGATGACATGGCCTCAGAAAAGAATTTTCTCCAAATTTTCAGTCGGTCTGACGTCTACAAGGAAGAAATAAAAACATTTCTTATTCCATTCATTTTCCTTCGGTTCATGTGTCTGATAACAAAATTTTATTATCGCAGGGCAAAAGTCTGTTTTAGCGAGACTGCTTGTGTGGGATTTTAATTTTCCATATCTAGCTAAGGCTCCGTACCTACACCTGTGTTTTGACAATTATCAAAATCTAACGTTTACAAGTGGACTTTTTTTGGCGAATATTTCTTGATAACACAATTCCATTCGCGCAGGCCAAGTAGGAAAATTGGTCAATGATTGCTCGCAGGTCGCCTTTAATTTTCATATCTGTCCAAAAGTCTTTTTCAGTCGCCTGTTTCTTGTCGTCACTTATCGAAATAAATTTTCGCTTGAATTTTTCCCTTGGCCGGTGGCCTGTGTTTTGATAATAAGATGCCTTCTCGTACCAATAGTTTGTTTTCATACCCTTAGATAACACTTCCCTACCCACTCAATCTCATTGTCATTGTAATGACACTCTTTTTGCCATTTGCCACTTATCCAAAATAACCCTTTTTTTATTGCCTCTTAAGCCGTGTGTGTGTTTTCGCTTATCACCTATGATCCGTCTCGCATTACTTTTTCCCTTCCTTTCTTCTTTTATTTCCTTTTCCCTTTTTGCCTTTCTTTCTCTGCCTGGATGCATGGTGCCACACTAGAACTTAGCATCCTGGTTTCAATCACATACCCACCATTGTACCGTAGTTTCCTGTGCATTTCAGGACACATGTTCTAATGCTTCCTCTTCGGAACATTCATATATTCTGCTTTTAAGCCTAATAATAGATTGGGAGCTAGATCTCAGACATTTTACTGCAAACTTGCTAAGTGTAAGCATAAGTCCTATTATAATGGTTTCGCATTTCTCACATATGAAGAAAACTTTCAATTTTCGCTTTACTCTCAATTACGATCAACAAAAATACAAAATGCAACATCACTTTTCATATTATGTTTCCTTTAACTGTGTAATTTAATTGTTTTCTCTCACCAGCAAGTTTTTTCTGAGATCCTTTCACTCTCAGCAAAATTTTGTGACATATTGACTTTATCACATCCTTGGGTTGAAATGCTTAAAACCAAAATATCACACAAGAATATTTATGATATGGAAACGCCAAGAAAGCTATTTATGAACAACAAAAACCACAAACAAAAAAAGACTAACAAACACAATCATGAGAACAGAAAGTTTTCCCACATTTTACAGACACACCTCACTTACCGACCGGGCTTAATTCCAGCGACCTGGTTGCCAAACCATCAGGTCGCTAAGTTTAAAATTGTACTGGAATATATTTATGAGTTTCTATACGTGTAATATTTGCGTAACAACTGTCCTCTCCCCCATTACTAGGCTAGGCCGCATCCATCGACAATAACACAAGAAAAATCTTAGAACAGGATTGATCTGAACGAGCAGCCATATTGATCTGGCCTAACACCAACTAATTATTACATTTGATCATTCATTGAATAAAGACTATGATAGGGAAAACTCTGTCCGTTTAAAGCCAAGATCAAGAGTTCCGGGAAAACATCTTCACATCAAAATCATTGAATTTTACAAAAAAAAAAACATTTACCGAAGATCTATCTGGGCAACATATCATAGCAAATAATTATTTATATACAATGTTGTCACTCCAGCATAATTTAATCTTCTTTTTCAGATGGCTGGCA
This sequence comes from Acanthosepion pharaonis, assembly GCA_903632075.3. Lineage (NCBI taxonomy): Eukaryota > Metazoa > Mollusca > Cephalopoda > Sepiida > Sepiidae > Acanthosepion > Acanthosepion pharaonis. Next base: position 550,643 of record CAHIKZ030000804.1, read on the forward strand.
TCAGCTCCTACAATTTGGAAGAGACGTTGCTTTCAAATGTATGGACACACGGTTATATGCATTCTGGATAGAGTATGGGGGATGTGCGGCATGACTTCTCTGCAAGATTCGGTAAACCAGCTCCTACGAAGACAAGCATACTCAGATGGCAGCATAAACTGTTTTTCACAGGAAAAATTAAGGTCAAAACGAAGGCCAGATGACCCTAAACGGAACACATCTGCAGAGGTGGAGGCATCTGTGCTACGATCGGCAAGTAGTCACTACGAAAACGTTGTTACTTTTGCTAGGGAAGGGGTGAGCAAATATTTCGACCATTCTGTAAAACTGAATATAATGTAATTATACTTTAGTTATTTAAGACTAATGTTGGCAAATAAAAATGGAAAATATTTATGACTCAACCTAATATATATATATATATATATATATATATATATATATATATATATATATATATATGTGTGTGTGTGTGTGTGTGTGTGTGTCTATTTTTAATTACGCTTATAGTTATGGAGAAAGAGAGTTCACCATAGGGAATATAGTTTTTGTCCCATGTATTTAAGTTTATCTGCAATTAATTGGTTTTGTCAATGTCTAAATATAATAGACGATATTCTGCCCCGTCGAGATATCAGTCGGCCGGAATTCAATAATCCACTATTCGAGGAGAGGACAGTCAGCAGTCAACCACAGCGGACAGACATGAGTTGTGACAGGTTGTTATCGGGCTCACTAGAAATGAGTGTATCAGTTTCTCAAGGATGCATTTTGGTCAGACAATTTCACTGACGATGATACCACATTACTCATTTGTTTTCCCATTGAATTTGAACTAATAATCTGAATAAAGAGAGTATCGACAAAAGAAAGCTGCAGAATGTTTATGTTGAATTGTTATAGGTCATTTTCATGATAAATATTGTTTAAAAACGTCTGATAATTATGCACCAACCCAATAATTAAAATTCTTGCGTAATTACACTAAAAGATATTTCACTGTGACACAAACTCTCGTAAAAACACACGCATATATATAGCTGCCAGAACTGCTGGTTATTTTTCCGTAATTTACTGATGCATATCATTTTAGGTAGTTTGGGTTTATATATATATATTTATATATATATATATATATATATATATATATATATATATATATATATATATATAAATGTAAGTGAATTTATTTTGTGTATTATTTACCTAAGTGTAGCCAAAAGATAAAAGGTCAATTTTTAATCTTATATGTTCAAAACACATCCAGTAATGTGTCGTTCCTGTTTAAAGCCTTCCGTCCAAATATGTGCAATTAGGTAAATCCTTAATTTCATAAATGAGAAAATATGGAATTATAAATGTCGTGGGAAACCTAATATCAAACCATAAAATATATTCCAATTTCTAATCATCGTTTAAATGTCCATTATGAAATAATCAATAACATAATATATAACGTAGATAGATTCATAACGTATTAATGTTATATTAATACTAATTAATTTTCATATGAACTGACATTACAATTCTGTTCAGATTTTTGACGCTTTTAATTTACTTATAAATAATCAAATATTTAAAATCAAAAATAATCAAAGCTCAACAATAAATCCACATGAAAACGGCGACATATTAAGCTATTCGTATCGTAGGCACATAGCATATACCTACAGTCTCATCAGCATTTTTGCCTCTAAGAGAAAATGGCTTGATGTAAACCATCGAAAATCTCGTAGGTTTTAATTCCGATATTCTTTTCTCGTAGACTGTTCACCATATCCTCGTGTTATCCTCTAATTAAAAAAAAACTCAGTTCAGGCCTAAAATGTAGTAATGCAACCATATTACGGACAGGAGCTGCCCGATCTTCACTTTATGGTTTGGATAGAATTCTAAAGCTTTTCCCCGTCCTTGTGATTGCAAACCTCTCACTGTACTATTGCTATTTCCATGTAAAGTGCTCAGCGACACTACATCCCTTAGTTCCACAAGTCTAAACTTGCCATCTAACACACGCCATGCCACGCATATTGTACTGATACACCCTCCGTATTCCGTTGGTAAGAAGTAAGTTTCACTTGAGCATCTTCTTCCTGGGAACCTCTGCTTTATAGAACCGATATCCTAGATGACGTTTTCCTGAATACAATATTTTTAACTTGTTCAAATATTGGGTTAACTTTTATCTTCACTAAATAGAAATTGAACCTCTTACTCTGTAACACTCTACTCCGAATGTCTTTCGAGACTTGTCCAGGGGGAATATCTTTAAAAATAAAATCTAAGCCAAGAAAGCCAAGTCCATCTTGCTATTTAACTTGTGGCTGTGGGGAGATGTAATAGTTGTATACCTTTTCCTATGAATATTTGTGCGATATTGAACGCAACTAAATCGGCTGGAATAGAATTCGGCCTGCAATATCTATTTCCAATTCCCTAGCCGTCATATTAGTCGCATATTGGACACATTATGTCGACAGATGATGATCAACACATAAAATACTGAGAAATGTTGAGAGGAAAGTGAATCTGGATAGAAAATATTCTAAAGTGAATTCAGCAGCGAACATATCGTAATACTTAAGATATAAATAGCTATGGAATTTATTGCAAAGAGTGATATAATATTTCTTTATAACAGAAAAGAAATACCTCAAAAGGTTCATGAAAGGAAAAGAGGTAAAGCCAAAAAACTTTAGCTAATGTCATATCTGAATATGAGAATATATACTGCTGCATAATTTAATAAAACAGGATAGAATCAAAAGCAACATTAAAAACTCATACAACAAAATAAATAAAGTATTTTGTTGGGAAATGTAATAATATGCAAAATTCAAATATATAAACAAATAATATCTGTTCAGACATGTAATTTCATATAAACTAAACAGGAAAAAAAACTATTCACATCTTAGCAGGAAAACACACATTTTCCCAAACAGAAAAGAGGTTACTTGTAAGCTGAATATACGATTATAGCAGAATCGAACAAATGTGCTCATGATCTACAAACAAGCATGAAATATGAATTTTAAAATTATGGCAAGAATATTTTTGTATTTCCCAAAAGAACCTCAGTTCGTAAACAGAAGTAATTGGCAATTCCATAAAAAATTGACAATATTCCTACCACATCCGTGAGTCGATCTTTGAGGAACCTGTGATATTTGCTTTGATCATGCTTTCTGTCGTTCATTTTCCATTGATTACCAACATACACATGACATGAGCAAGAATTACATAAAATCAAATATGGTTCTTATGATAATATTTATACTATTATAAATTTTATTCTCATAAGACGTTGGCAAGCGCGGGAATCAATAATTAATTATTTTAATAGTCCAGGGAAATATCTATTGGAATTGTTTACTTAGTGTTATTAATTTGCGTTTTGAATTATTAAATGCATTGTTCTGAAAAAATAGTTTGAACTCACTGTAAGTACAGTCATCTGTAACGTTGTTAAAATAATATATAATAAATGTTATTGATAGTAATTTATATACGATATTTTGTCTTAAAATTCCGACGGTGGGACCAATAATTAAAGACGCGATGATTTACGTGTCATCTTAATCCTATGCGAGAAGATGGTATGCACGATTAGAATAATTATTGCTTTAATAAACACGATTCTAACAGTGGCGAATGTAAGAGCAAGAATATGAACATTTCTAAGTATATTTGCATTCATTTCTGCCTTTGATAACAACATTAAGAATAATATTGACAAACAAACTAGATACAAGTTAATTTCAAAAGGTACCTTTTCTGATGCTTTTGCTGTTATGTGTATAATAAGAATACACATAATATCAACGACCAGAATTTGTCTGCATATAACATTCTGCGACTTTGCTTATTTCGTTTATCCATCCGTCTATCCGTCACACCTCTACAATAGTCATACATACGAAACCACAATTTCGAGAGAACTTGAAACAGGTAAGGGGTTACAAAGAACATTTTTTTTAACAAATTTAATTATTTTGTGGGAAAAAATTAAATTTTTAGTTATTTAATATATAATATATTCGCACTATTTAAAAAAAAAACAAAAAAACAATTTAATGCATAAAATAAAATAAAAATACTTATTTAATAAACATGAAATATTTTTTTCATACATGTACTTTAAGTTTTTATATATACAAGAATCCAATTTCCAGTTCTACATTCGTTTGCAAGAACGATCAAGAAATCACACGTCCAAACGCTTTAAAAGTCTGATTTTGGCTCCAGAAAAATATTTACGCTTGGCCATTTGTTTGTTGGATGCTCAAGTGTATAAATTCTTAAAAGTTTATTGTTCGTTCTTAAAAATGAAAAAAATAGATTTTCTTCAGTATATTATTTACCATGAATTCCTATAAAATTAAAGTAAATTAAAGAAATTATTAAACCACAAAGTAGGTTTTTGTCAAAGATTTTCCAAATAATTCAAATTTTATCGATTGATTTACAACACTGAAATAAACGTAGAGTTTGAAAATCTCGACAGAAATTTTACAGTAACCGCAATAATACTAAACGTCAGCATGTTGCAAATGTTATGGTGATACAAAATATTTTACATCATCATATTTATTCAATTAATGCCATTTCCTTTGTCCAAATTTGTATTATTTCAAAGTTTAACGGTTACGAAAAGGCAATATCAAAGGCAGTAATGAGAAAATATATTCTATTCGATATTCATTGTATGAAAAACTTAATATATCGATGCAGTTATGTTTTTTTTTTTAGAAGCGACAAGATTTATTCTATTACTGCAATAATGGTGATTTGAATTTTTCAGTTGAATAATTTTGAATTTTTTCGGATTCGATTATGAAAATAAATTCTCCAAAATTATTGCTTCTATTGTTTTTAGAGGGAAATACTATTGATACAAGTAGCAAAATGACACAGTTGCAATGAGTAAGTTTTCAACTACACTATTTCCCATAGAGTTAACACTGTAAACTATAAATATTTTTGTCAACAATTGACACGAATATACATATCTGAGATGCAGACAACATTTTCAGGATATTTTTTTCAGCGTCCTCTGCCATTGCCACTCAAATAGAAGAAAGGCGATGAGTCAGGATTATACGTTGGGGAGAAAACGTTCATCAAACTTTCATCATAATGGGAGACATTATTCTTGATATAAATGAATTCTATGAGACACCAGTTTATGAATTACTTTCATATCAGTCGCTGCTTTCATCGCTTACTGTAAATGAAAGATATACACTATATAATATATGGGAAGTTGACGGTAATTTTACTAATCCACAACCAAATCATCAACATTGGTCAACCACGTCAGGGGGATATATAACAAAACGGAAGGCATTAGTTAGAGAGAGACACTTGTATGATTTGCAGATGACACGTGTCAATCTCACAATTGCCGTTAGTTACAGTACTTTTATAACTTATTCCTGATAATTGAATGTCTGTCAGTTATTCATATACATTTTTATTAATAACATATATGACTTCGATATGCACCGTTCTTTCAAAAGGAGTTGTTTACGAAGAATTATACAATTTACATTAACACTTATTAAGCCATTTTTCATGACCAGAAATAATTTATGAAGAATTTAGCCGGAGACTGATTGGAGACTGATTGATTTATTATAGAGTTGTATTATATGCTTGTACATTTTATTCCATTATTTCTTATTTTATTGATTTATAGCTTATTGTTTTAATAAATTAAAAGATTGTTTTAGTCTTATTAAATCGCTTTAGTTTTATTGTAATTTGCAGAGTGCGATATGTAAATTGCCGCCATTTTATATTTTTAATTTCACGTATGTGCGTTGTTTGTTTTTGATTTGTCGACTGCACACTATAGTAGGGTTAGTTAGGCACCGAATGTGAAAAACAAAAGATCGCCATGACACAATTTACTCTGCTAGAAATTTGGAAAGAGCATGCTGTACTGCTTGGCATTCGCACCAGAAACTCCAATACGAACATCTCAGTGTGATTTAGTGTTACTCTGGGAACAGTGCAGAGGATTCGGAAAGAGTTGGATGAGTCTAATGGATATTACGAATGTACGGCATATCGGAAAACACACTCTGATCGTTCTAATAAGAAAAGTACTACAGAATTTGTTTTTGTGGGCATCAGGCTCTATACGGAGGCGTACATGAAATGTCTTGAGGAGGTGTTGCTGTGCTGTGTTAAGAGGATGGAAGACTCTATTTCTGAAACAGGTCTCAGCATCATGCCACACAATAAAGAGAACCCAGTCATAGCCGACAATTTCTCTGATAATATCACCCCTTACATCTGGCCACTTAAATCCTTAGACTATAACCACCTTGATTATAATGTGTGGGTCTCAGTTGAGTGAGATATCAGCAAAACTTCTTATAGCACAAAAGACGAACTAAAGGCAAGGATTATAGCAGTATTCACCAACTTAAATAACGAGACAATCCAGAAAAGATGCAGGAGACTGGAAGTCTTTTGGGGGACATGGTTGAAGCCAATGTTGATTTAAAAAAAAAATTACTTTCTTCCTATTTCGAGATGATTTTTTGTAATTCTGTTAGACATATCTGTTAAAATGAGATTTCAGTGATATTTTCATTCGTACGAAATTTAACCGACAATTTATTTATCGCACTCTCTATATTTTTGAATTTATACTTTTTTAAAAAGAAAATGTCCTCAGGACTTAGGTTATTATGACCCTCCACAGATTGTTATTATTTTTATTTTTTTTTTAATTATTTCACCACAAGCAAGGCAAAAAGTCACTAAAACACATGAGGTTATTGGGTGTTACAGAATATGAGAAATAAATACTATTATTAGAAGACAAATCAAGAAGACAACAGATAATAGGCAAATTAAGCCGAATTTAAACGAATTAAGAAGACAAGAGATAGCAGATAAAAGAAGAAGAATTAAGAAAGATAACGATTTATGTTTCGTACACACTTTAATTTCTTTGACTGCAAAATCATACAATTCTCGATATTTGTATTATTCGTCATTCTGTTTTCTAACATAAAGAATGTCGATGTCTCTTTTGCGTAGTGCCTTTATATTCTAATCAGTTTCCTTGTATTTTAGTTCCGTACATGAATATCCATTTCGATAGAAATACAGTGGACCCCAATTTCGGAAAAAGTCAAGGCTGTTTCTCGTGCAAACATTACTCCCCAAATTTTTATGTTGATTTTGTGAATTATACTTTATTGATTGTTTTTGCGGTTTGGATCTGATTGATAGTAAGTACTTCCAAGTTAAACAAATGAATGCATGATTGCATATTTAAATTTCATCTGATGATTCTCGTTTAACTTTTTCATTAGTACATTCCTCAAAGATATTAATAGCATTGCACATTCTGTCATTCTATTTTTTATATTAGAGTATCCATTTCTTTTTCCAAACATAAGTAAGTTAACACTTCAACGTCAACGTAATTGGCACTATTTTATTTCATATCTTTTTACCATCAGATCGGCACTATAATCTTAGCGTTATTTTCAGTTTCTAAGATTGTTTTGTTATATTCACTATTTATCTAGTAATTTTTTCCTATCATCAGAGATATATTGAATTATCCATTTGATAAACCACCTATAATCTCTGCATGTCCCATGAAGTTATCCTTATTCTTCCTATTACTTTTAGTGACATTCCAGAATCCTTTGTTTTACTCAGGTTTACCTTTGTGTCATCCTAGTGAGGATTCGCGCTGCTTCCAGATAATATCGTACTTTTGATAACCTTTCATGTATAGTTTTGAGTCTTTTGAAGCAGAAACTATGGATCATAGCCAGATGTTTATCTTTCGGCAATTTTTAGAGTTATTTTCAAGGTCGCATTGTTTATTCTATTTTCCCGTCTTCTTTGCGTCCCTTATAATTCAGTTTTCAAGTTATGCAGGCGCTCAACATTTCTCTCTCGATTTCCCCACAGCTTACTCTACGAGATCTTGTTTTCTTTCACAACGTACGTTTGTTTCATTTTCTTATTCCTATCTCCATCTACTTTTACGGAAATTATGTTTTCCTTGTTTTTGAATGATCTCTTTTTCCCTATTGGTTGTCGATAGTTCTTAAGTCTTCCTTTCACCCAGTTTCATTTTTTTTAAATTTTTCTTGCAGTACTTTGTGTTTTTCTGTTGCTACCTGCTAACGGTTCTTGGAATATTTTGACCGTCTACTACGTGATTTGGCTTTATTTCTTAGTTGTGTATTTTGTTATTCAAATTTCAGTTTCCATCCAGTTCTTTGTTCTTATTTGTAATTCTTATTTGAACAACTAAGTTTGTCAATAACTCGTTTTGCTCCTTCATACAGTATAAGGTTCAGTTCACTAACCAATTCGTAATGATATATTACAGACATGCATTCAATTTCTGATTCTGATATGATTTTCTTATAGTCTTGGACCATTAAACATGGTAGGAATTCTTTGTGTGCTAGCATGGTTTTATTGATTTCATTAAATCCATTTTTCCTTCATGTGTTTAGTTTGATGTATTTGAGAGAGAGATAAGTAGCCTGGTATTTATTCAACTATTTTAATTTTTTTAAAATTTCTATGAAGTGTACTTTTCGAAAACAATTTATCATATATTCTTTACAAATGTTTAAATTAAGTTTAATTCTAAGATTCCCCATCTCTTCGGCATCTGAATCTTTTGAAACGAAGGATTGATTGAAGTTAGGACGATGTAGTTTCTCTAAATTCATCATGTGAACTTACATTTATATAAGAAGCAGACAACAGATTTCTGTATTTATTTGCTGTTTCGTTTGCTAATCAACAGGGGCATTATAGGATAAAACTTAACGAAGGCCAATAAAGAAATACACTTTGTTAGAGTAAAAGAGAATTACAATAAAACGAGAGGTTCCCTCTAGTTTTTTGTAATATGACGATCATAAACAATCTGTTATTGATTTCCATGCTTTTGTGGGTATTCATTTGTCTTTAGGATGAGGGGAGAGTTGTGTGAACACCAACCCCAGTTTTAATTTGCCAATGCTTTAAAAGTGAAATATTGCGTTTTATTTTTATACTGATTTTGTGCCTATCAGCTCCCATATGCATTGTCACTTCTCGATATGGGTGACCATGATTTCAACCATTTCATCTCCTTTGAATCTTTAACTCAGATGTTTTTTTTTCATTATACTTTCCATTTCTTTTCCTGCCATCTATTTGGACAAGGCTCTGGTGTAATTTACTTGTTGTTTCACACCGAGTGCCAATCTTTCTAAGCCTTCTTTTCTCAATAGGTTTGCTAGAGATTACAACTCTATCTTTCTGATAGTAAATGTAATCGACATATTTCTGTTTTCCTTAAAACTTCTGCATTATTCACACGATCATTTCATGGTATATATCCTCATCCATTTGTGGGACCATATTTATTTTTCCTCGGGCTAACTACTCTCTGAAAAAAGGAGAAACTGATTTATCCATGAACTACTATAAGTTTAGCTTAAAGAAGAATCGTTAAATTGTTATGTTATTTCTCGTTTTTCACCTATCACGTTAGTGATGCCAACGAAGACTCGTTTGATACTTTTGTAATGTGAAGGAATACACGTTGTCACTTTTGTAATGCTTTTTGTAGTAGAGAGTTTCTAATCGCAGATACAACTATAGTATGGCGTCGAACAATACTGGTGACAGATGCCTTCGAATTATCTCGCACTAACAGTACTTTCTCGATAATACTCGCTCGAACAGTAATCAACGTATAGTGATCCGAATAGTAAAGTAGTATGTTGAATAGAGTAGCGAATAGTGATCCGTATAGAAAAAGAGGATAGAGTAAAAATGGAGATCCGTATAGTAATAGAAGTTAGAAGAGATTAGATCCGTATAGTACAGAGGATAGAATAGAAATAGCGATGAATTAGACACACGTTACATTCCATATATGCGTTTCCTCTATGGTCACGTGGTCTACTTAATTCAATAATAGGATCACACGAGATTGCACACAGGCGACTAATTTTCAATCTCAAGTGTCGGAAGCGACACTTTATTCCTATATAACAATATTTGGTATTAATATATATAGCTTTTAGTTATTCCATTTTGCTAAGCGAATACTCGTGTAAGTTCAAGGAATTCTCATGAATCCTTGTCACCAATTTTGATGTCAACGAAGATTCGTAATCACTTTTGTAATGCTCGATGTAGTAGAGGCATTTTAATCGCAGATACAGTTATAGTACACCGTTGAATAATGATGTTGTCAGACACCTTCGAATAACACTCGCACTAATAGTACTTGTTCTATAATACTCGCTTGAAAAAGAATCCGTATAGCGACCTGAATAGAGGAATAATATAATAAATAACGATCAGTTAGACGCCAAGCTACTTTCTACTCATGCGTTTCCTCTATGGTCACGTGATCCACTTATTTCAATAATGGAATCGACTGTTTTTACTCACTGGCGATCTATGTTCAAGCTCAAGTGTCGGCAGCGACATTTTATTCCCATATTGCAGTTACACTGTTTGAATTATCTTCTCGTAAATATCACTATTTTTAGTCATTTTTCAAGTACGATGTGTTCCGTGAAAATATATTTTGTTCCGGATAGCAGTAATATTCAACTAAATTTTCATTAACAAAATATTATTTCCTCATTTACATTCGATTCTATTGTTTTTACACGGTTTGAAATACGCCTACATTTATGGGGACATTCTATCTTATGGGTCGAACTTACAGAATATTCAATATCTGCTTGCAAGAATATTGTATGATATTTGTTAATACCATTAATTGGCATAATCAAATACAAGGGGTTCTCAGAGTTGCTAGTGATTGACTATTGTAAATCTATCACGTTTATACTAATTATTGATCATTTTTCTATATCCATTCATTACGTGGTATCTCACATTAAATGACAACCCAAAATCTCTATTCGGTCATGCAACTATTTATTATTAAACATTTTAAAATTTATTTTCTAAAATAAAATTTTAGGTATTAATAAATTTTTTACTGTTAATGTTTTTGACAATGTGACAGCTAATCTTTCCTTTGTTCTTAACAGTCTTATTATCGGCTAGTCGTGACGAATACATTCTTGCGTGCATAATATTAATTTTCGAATTTTTGAAATGATATAAGTAATACAAGTTATTTTCTAACAATTGGATGCTACCGGTAAAATAAACAAACATTATTATGAGCTATATTACATTTGTTTTATAATTACGTAAATATCAGCATATAGCGATGAAAATAATATTTCTGCAAATATTATAAATTAACTTAAAGCCGCCCTTCGGTCTTTTGTCTTCAGCGACCTAAGTACATAAAAAAGTTAAGAATTTAGAAATAATAAAATTATTTTATCATTATTCGATATCTTAATACGGTATAATCTTTCTTTGTATACTCAAACGATCTCCTTAGTTTTTAACATTTATTTTGCGAGCAATCTTTATTATGTTTTTACATCATCATTCTTTATGATCCCTTTAAATAATGTCACTCTTAAAATACATTAGGGAATCTGAACTATGTAATATTTCGAATAGGTCACAGTACGCGTCATAGAAAAAGAAAAAACAAACATATTATGAGCAAAGTTTCGTGCCTCGCGTAAGTTTTAATTACGATTGAATTAGACGATGTCGATTGCAACTGCGACGAAAAGCGAAATTAAAGTGAAACATTTAAAAAATAATTGTTTTTTTTTTAAATTTCACTCTGTTCAATATATAAATTTAGCTTTAAATGAATTATATATTTCATTTTTAATCGTTAGTAATTATAGTAGTTACTACCTGCTAGTTTAGATTGTTTATGATTCGACGAGATTGAAAAACGGACGGACGGACGGACATACATGCACTGTGCTTTATTTATATAGATATTGTAGTTGAATCTATGATGTTTTTTTAACTTGAACTTTTTTTCATAATATTTATTAAGACTGAGAGTAAAAGAGAAGCAGAGTGCTATAGTCACGGGCTTTATTTATATAGATATTGTAGCTTTATTTATATAGATATTGTAGTTGAATCTATGATGTTTTTTAAGTTAAATTTTTTTAATAAAATTTATTAAGACTAAGAGTAAAGAGAAGCAGAGGGCTATAGTCATTTTCTAAAATTTCAATGTAAGTGACATACATTACTTTATATAAAACTATGTACACTGTCGCTAACATTTGTTTTACAGTGTGTCTAACATTTCTAACAATAACTGAAAATATAGACGTCACCACTTCACCAATATGGTGATATGACAGTCAATGTGTAAACGTCTTACTGCTTCCTACGTAAATTGCTGAATTTATTAATGTTTTTTATTTATTTATTTACGGTGTCAATATTGATCGAATTTAATTTCTCCTGTTGTTAAAATGATAAAGGTTGTTTAATTGTCAGTTTACGTGAACCACACTATGCTTATGGCTAGACAAATTCATGATTCTTCTCCTTTGCACGTTTTATATTGCAAATGTAAATTCAGCAGAAAAAAAAAACATTACCTTTCCTCTTTTCTTTCCTGATTGCGTCACTCATTCGTTCTCTTCTATTCTTCTACGTGTCTTGTTTAATTAGGACGTTAACGATCATATCTATTCACAATTCCTTCTCCTTTATAACATTCATTAACTTTTGACAATTTGAAAATCTCTCCTAAAATTTCTCTGTCATCAAATCAAACAAGCTCGCCTTTATCTCACTTACCTTCAACCTGTCCTGTGAGTATGAAGTTTTCTAAGCCCCATTTCCTCATTATGTGCTCCTTAAGTTCAACTCTCACTTTCTCATGTTGCCATTGTCTTTAGAGCTTCATGGTAGCTTACATGTTCTTATTCCACCTCGGCTTGTTATTTACCTATATAAATTGTACTGTTTAAGGTTAAAAGTGTACATATCGGAACTATATAAAACATTTGTAATTCGAACAGATATTTAGATTTCTATAGATTTGGGCATTTATTTTTTTTTATTATTCAAATATGGAGTTTTTTACGATAAAAAAATTCAGTTTAACATTGGTTTAAGAACGAAACAAATCAGGGAATTTTTTACATATTCTATTCTCTCATACTTTAATATTTATCTCACCGATTGCTTATTGCTGTGCTACTGCCGTCCATTATTTCGTATATTACTGAATTATTTCCTCCACTTAACTCTTATTCGCACAGTATGAAGATAAATCTCCCTTCACTCTACATTAAGCTTACAAAATAACGGACATGAAAACCATATCCTGTGACAAATAGATTATGCAGACTGAAGTGATGCAAAAATAATATGGATAACAAATTAACCCCGAAGAAATATGCACACGATAAAGACGAACATTTGCATTTGAAACAGTTAAGTTAAAGATGATATTTCGTAAAAATGTCAATAATAATGAAATAATAAGAATAGTTAATATCGTCAATAAACCATAAACGACTGGAATATTTCCTTTTCAATATAATGTTAAGTAAGTTAGCTATAAAATACATACCTACATACATATATATATATATATATATATATATATATATATATATATATATATATATATATATATATATATCACAAAAAATATGTATATTTATTATTTCTGTAGAATAGATTCAATGGAATATTGTATCATGGACGCTAATTGGTAGTGCCGTCAGATAACGTGCTCAGTACCTAATTCCTTCAAATAACTGTGTATTGTAAGCAAGTAGTGTCTTGTTCTGATAAGGAAATACAATTAAACTATATATATATATATATATATATATATATATATATATTATTTAGGAGGGTGTCTGTCATTTCTCCGCTTAAAGGAGATTTGACTTTTGTTTTGTTTTTCCCTGTATTATCTGAACACTTAGATTGTGGATAAAAAATACTTCTATCGAACGAGAAAAAAATCAACTGAAATCTTTGTCGAATGAACTCTGACTTTTAGATATTCCCGCAATAATGCCAGACGAAGCGAATAAACGTTTTCTTTCTTTCCGCCGGCACAAAAAGTTTATCCGGTTCAAAGAAGCAACGCGAGAGTCAATCAAAATACTAACCAGTTCTTTCTACTTTCTTTCATTCTGACAAAATATTTCAAAATGATCTGTAATTTCTTTTGACTGACTGGATGCATAGTGGTGTAATGGATAGCGTTTCGGAAGGACACTCTACAGAGTCGTATTCAAAAACCACTTGACTTCTTTAAAATCATTTACGTATATATATATATTGTTGACAGAGGTATGAATCCATCTCTTCTCCTCCGGCTCTGGGTTAAATAGTATCGCAGAATGGTCTCTTTAGCCTTACTTCTCAAACAGACAAGGAAAAGGACAACTGTGAATTATTAAACTCTAAGCAGCTACAGCAAAGCATATTCAATGCAGCTAATAATATGATCGAGAAGTCCACATTAACATTATGATACCAGCTGGTTCGGACTTCCTTCCAGCTTGACTGAGAACAAATTAACTTAGATATATTTCTTGAAATGTTGAATTTCAGTTTCTTAATTAATACGTAATTTTATGCTTATTGATTAGTTATTTTAAAAATTCTGAATCAACATAAATATAGAGTCACAGATTAAAAACGCAAAACTATAGTATGTTTGGTATAGATGAATTTTACGGTAATATAGTAAAAATACACTAATACACTCACTGAGTATTCAAAATATTGAATTAAGAATAAAGTTTTCTGGTGGAATTGCACCCAAAGATAAAAGTTTTATAAACAATTAGACATAAGAGATTGTCTCAGATTAATAATTCCAATAAAGCCTTAGACCTTCCTATTCAATGACGTAAATCTTTGATTTTCCCTATCAAACATTGACTTCCTCATAAAATGCCTTTTTTTAACAGTAATAAAGTAGGATATTACCTTTCTTTTCTGACACTTTAACCAATTCGGAGTTTCATGGGACACAGAGATTAGCGTATTACTCATTTCAACTAGAGGTCGTGTATATTTATGCTAATTTTGAAAGTATATATTATACCAGAATTAGAATATTTGAGCGGTACATACGTCATGTATAAACGTTGTCTCATGCAACATCGTGTCAGGGAAGTTAACCTTAATAAATATTATGTTTTACATCAGCGTTCTTGCGTTGTTAAAGAAGGACAGAGATACTGAAAAATCCACATCCATAGATTCAATAAAATTCCTTGATGGTTAAATAGATGTACAGACTCCATAAGAAGGGTGAATTGTCAAACAATTGAAACGTTCTGATAATAACAATAATAATGAGATTTTTTGAGATTATAAATCGTGTACATAATCTTTAAAAAGGATTAAATTTGCGTAATTTTTCAATGACATATGTTATATCTTTAAGCTTTTCATACCAAGCCATGCGGGAGTGCCACTCGCACGCAAGGTGTGACAGAGAGTGGGAGCAAGAGTAAAGAGTCATGATAGAGGAAAGGGTGAAGAGAAGGACAGCGAATAGATCAAGACATCTTGTGATATCGATTGACATTGCATTTGAATAATTGGATAATATAGCACTAAGGTAAGCAAGTAAAAGGAAGGGTGTTCCACAGATGGAAGTGCGAAACATGAAGCTATTGGAGTAGAAGATACGGCTATACTAAACCGTTTCTGCAGTGAAAGGGTGTGACGGATTTTCCAACCTTGTAGCGCGTTTAAATTCATGCAGTTTGGGAACTAGCGAAAGTAGCTCGTCGGAGCAGTTACCGTGAAAGTATTTGTAGAAAAGACAGAGTGATGCGACGGCAAGTCTGTGAGAGATCGACTGTAAACGAGATGCGAGATCGGGGTCAGATACATTGCTTATTCGTCTCTGGATTGTGTCGAGGACGTTAAGACGAACATCGGGGGCTCCAGACCATATATGACGGCAGTATTCCATGCAAAGGCGAATGGTTGATGTATCGATTTGAAGGATGAAAAACTTTCAGGTGTGACACAGTGAACCAACATTTACATGGATTACGTCAATCATTAAACGCCCCCAAATAATAAAAAAAGCCTATATTTTTTCTCCATATATAATTTGGAAAAAAATTAAGTAGACATTTTATTGAAATATACTTTTAAATTTATTTTATAGATGTAGCAACTTTAAGATTATTGAAGATACGTTTATACTGATCACGTGGATTTCACCCTCAGTTGCAATCGCCAAATATTCTTAACTGTGAACAAAATTCAATAAATGTTGAAATACTACCTATTGCTGCCTTAATATTATTTCTTATTTCTTCCTCGGAATCATCCTAATATAGAAAACACGCATCTTTGTCAATCGAATTTCCTGACTCTGTTGAAATAATTGTAAATATTACAAGAAATGCCTCAGTGAATTTCTACAAATGTATGATCGTAATACGTCTAATTCGTACGTGTTAATCTGAAGAAACCTATGACCTATATCCAGAAGTATTATCACAGCTCCCTACGCCAGAACTGATTTTTATGCTGAAATGTACACTTGTTTACGTTGACGTTCGTGGCTGTTCTACTCATTTCATGTTTGTGCATAGAAAATAACCCGCGTGTTTCTGTATACTCAGTGTTTTGAGACTATCACAGAATTCTTATATTTTTTTTCTTTTTGCATTTCGATTGTTTTCTTAAGATTCGAAAGGACAAGTCTTTAATGTCCTCGATCATTTAGTATCCTGCCCACCTGCTGGATATTTTAAGAGTTTCCAGGCGGAAGGCTTTGATAAAACGCATTTTTTTTTATATTTATTTCGCAAAAAAAATAAGATTATTGGAATGGTGGTCGGTATAATTGATGAAGAGTAGGTGAATGTTTGCGTGCTTGATTCGGGGAACACTCCTCTCGGCGTCACTGACAATATGGACGCTTCGAAAGAGAGGA